>PKQL01000228.1:0-39897 GCA_002916455.1 Penicillium sp. CF05
TTTTTTTTTTTTTTTTTTTTTTCTTTTTCTATATTGTTTTTATTGGCAGGAATTGGAATCTATCCAGAAAAAAGTACTATGGTCCCATATGTTTTCCTTTAATATTATATATCATATGTTTCTCATAGATGAGCTGCAGGTTTGACGTAAGGAACAAGGATCTCAAACAGATCGAACAGTTTCAAATGCCGAGCGGGGTGAATGAAACTGTTTGGGAACTTGAACTTGAAACATTGAACAAGCGTCTGATTTAAAGAACGGGTGGAGAGAAAGTGATAAACCTCCTATGTATGTATTCTACATGCATCGGGTATGTTTGCCTTGAAAATATATAGCTCTATGTCTGGAGAAGTGCATGTTCGGCCCTATATTGGATCCACACACACATATATATATATAACGTGAGATATCAGGCCAGGCATCATTCGCCCATAGCACAAACTGAAGTGTTCAGAGTAATAGATCCTTGAAATATCATTTGAATATATCAAAAGTATTCGATGTTATCTATATCATGGATGAAGTCTGAACTATATACTCCTCATTAGCAAGTATTTATCAGGGGATTACAATATACAAAGAAGCAGCACATGCCGAGGCTCAAAGGCAATATCACAATTGCCTATATTAAGAGTTAAGAGTTTGAGTAGATTGACATACAACCTACTCCAATGTACAGAGTACTACTATATATGTTAAGGCGATCTTCTCCACTTGTCAGGGATGGCAAAGCCAGGATCCGAGAGCCCAAAAAGGCAATTCACCACGTTGGACTATCTTAAATCTTTACCGTCTTTACCTACAGACAGGTACATAGAAGAGAAGAGAAGTGCGGAAATCATTCCGCACACGAAGCCACAGACATGATAGGCCTGTGATATCCCGAGCAGTCTTGCCGTTTTCCTCTGTTACCCGAGCTCCGCCTTTTTTTTCTCCCAAGTTTGACCCCCGGGGAATGTCTCTGACACATTTGGGAAAACTGCCGTGGAGAATAGTTACAATAGTACTGGGCGTGTTGGGGCCGATCTTGGTTCCGACTTGCCCTCGGCCATTGCCCTTATATATAATATATAAAACTAGGTCTTGGGTGGTCCGAGAGTCTTTCTTATTTTCTTTCTTATTTTCCTATTTTCTTATCTTGTTTGTATAATTCTTATTTCCTAAAACTCTTTCGGTACTTTTTACATGTACTTCACACTCGGAGTTTACAAGATTGAACGTAAGTAGACAGCGGTGAGATTTGCCTGAAGATCCACCGAAAGCCCGGAAGTCCAGGACGGGTGGATCAGACCACCTGTTGGCTTCTCTTCTTCTCTCTATCCTGTACAACGTACACTCTCATTTACGGCTCTCTTGTCGGGGGGCCTATTTACCAAAGATCTACCTTTCTTTGTCTACTGTTGTGTTTGTTCGGCCTTGGAACACGTTCAACCAATTCCTCCCCCTCTCGGCGGGAATTTGCGCCACAACAAACCCCCCTGTTCCCCGCGAGATACGAACCACGCACCATAATGGCGCAACTGGATACCCTCGATCTGGTCGTTCTGGTGGCCCTCTTGGTGGGTAGCGTTGCCTACTTCACCAAGGGTAGCTACTGGGCCGTCCCCAAAGACCCATATGCATCCTCGGCCGCCACCCTGAATGGAGCCGCTAAGAGCGGCAAAACCCGTGACATCGTGGAGAAGATGGAGGAGACAAACAAGAATTGTGTCATCTTCTATGGTTCCCAGACTGGTACTGCAGAGGATTACGCATCTCGACTCGCCAAGGAAGGCTCTCAGCGCTTCGGACTGAAGACTATGGTCGCCGACATTGAGGACTATGACTACGAGAACCTGGACAAATTCCCCGAGGACAAGGTTGCATTCTTCGTGCTGGCCACCTACGGCGAGGGTGAACCCACCGACAACGCCGTGGAGTTCTACCAATTTTTCACTGGTGAGGATGTCGCCTTCGAGAGCGGCGCCTCTGCCGAGGACAAGCCTCTGTCCTCGTTGAAGTATGTCACATTCGGTCTGGGCAACAACACTTATGAGCACTACAACGCCATGGTCCGTCAGGTCGATGCCGCTCTGACCAAACTTGGTGCGCAGCGCATTGGAACTGCTGGTGAGGGCGACGATGGCGCCGGAACCATGGAAGAGGATTTCCTGGCTTGGAAAGAGCCCATGTGGGCTGCTCTGTCGGACGCCATGAACCTCCAGGAACGTGAAGCGGTCTACGAGGCCGTGTTCTCCGTTGACGAGGATGATGAGAAAACCCCCGAGGAGGAGTCCGTCTACCTGGGTGAGCCCACCGCCTCCCACCGTGAGGGACAACCCAAGGGCCCCTTCTCTGCGCACAACCCCTACATTGCCCCGATCGTCGAATCCTCGGAATTGTTCACTGTCAAGGACCGTAACTGTCTGCACATGGAGATCAGCATCGCTGGCAGCAACCTCAGCTACCAGACCGGTGATCACATCGCTATCTGGCCCACGAATGCCGGCGCCGAGGTCGATCGCTTCCTTGGAGTATTTGGTCTTGAGGAGAAGCGCCACTCGGTGATCAACATCAAGGGTATCGACGTCACGGCTAAGGTCCCTATTCCAACCCCGACCACCTATGATGCCGCTGTCCGCTACTACATGGAAGTGTGTGCTCCCGTCTCACGTCAATTTGTCTCCAGCCTTGCTGCTTTCGCTCCCGATGAGGAGAGCAAAGCCGAGATTGTCCGTTTGGGTAACGACAAGGATTACTTCCACGAGAAGATCACCGACCAGTGCTTCACCATTGCTCAGGCGCTCCAAAGCATTACTTCTAAGCCGTTCACTGCTGTGCCTTTCTCCCTGCTTATTGAAGGTCTTAACAAGCTCCAGCCCCGGTACTACTCCATCTCTTCGTCATCTCTGGTTCAAAAGGATAAGATCAGCATCACCGCTGTCGTTGAGTCTGTTCGTCTGCCGGGTGCCTCGCACGTGGTCAAGGGTGTCACCACCAACTACCTCTTGGCTCTTAAGCAGAAGCAGAACGGTGACCCGTCCCCCGATCCCCACGGCCTGACTTACTCAATCAACGGTCCTCGCAACAAGTACGATGGTATCCACGTGCCTGTCCACGTTCGTCACTCTAACTTCAAGCTGCCTTCCGACCCATCTAAGCCTATCATCATGGTTGGCCCCGGTACTGGTGTCGCGCCCTTCCGTGGTTTCATCCAAGAACGTGCTGCTCTTGCTGCCAAGGGAGAGAAGGTTGGCACAACTCTTTTGTTCTTTGGATGCCGTAAGAGCGACGAGGACTTCATTTACAAGGATGAATTAAAGGTATGTCTATATGTCTACAACCCCTTGTACTTGGAATCCGAACCTTGACACTGACATGACTTCTTCAGACCTTCCAAGATCAAATGGGTGACTCCCTTAAGATTATTACTGCCTTCTCCCGCGAGGGATCCGAGAAGGTTTACGTCCAGCACCGTCTGAAGGAGAACGCCGAGCTCGTCAGCGACCTGCTCAAGCAAAAGGCCAACTTCTATGTCTGCGGTGATGCTGCCAACATGGCCCGTGAGGTCAACCTGGTTCTTGGTAACATCATTGCCCAGCAACGGGGTTTGCCCGCTGAAAAGGGTGAGGAGATGGTCAAGCACATGCGTAGCAGCGGCAGCTACCAGGAGGACGTCTGGTCATGATTTCATGATTGATGAACACTTCTTTGCACTTGCACCACGCTTAGATGATCGTGCCTATATATTGTCATTTTGTTCCATATGATACGCCTCTTGTTTTGATTCGCACTGCATGTTTCTTTAGCATTGGCCTCTTGTTGAGGACCTTGGGCTTGTTAGCTATGGACTGCTGCCTGGGCGGGGTATGACTTTAGACTTGTGATTTTAAAAGGAATCTAAATTTTTTTTTTCTCTTTCAAATTATTATGTTTGTATGTAACTATGTATCTATTTAATTGGAAACATGAACGCCGTCTGGATGCTTTCGGTTGTAAGCGCGGACTTTAGACGTCATCTGCACGGGAACCTCGACTTTCTCTCATATCCCCACACACCGACCGAGCAATCCCTGCCTCCAGAGTTGATTTAGAGATATGTACAATCCATAATTCAGCTGCACCGACACATTCGCCATCTCAATCCCCTGTACATCCTATTCCCTGAGATATCCCATTGCCGCATACTGGTGCGCCGAACCTCAAAACCCAACCAGCTTCGCGCTGTCAGATACCGCGGGTTGCTGAACAACGATGGCTTATGTCGTGCCCATTCATCGGGCAAGCAGTATTCGCCATGCGGTGAAACTCAACTTTTTTGCTCCGGACGAAGAGTGCCTAGTCGCAGCGTGAGTCCCATCCTCCCGCAAAGCTACGGAACCCAAGCGACCTTCCACCTGATGACGACGAGCACGAAAGCTAACCCTCCTTCGAACCCGCAGTAAAGCCAGTCGACTCGAGTTCTACACTCTCACACCGGATGGAATCGCCCTGACTGCGACTCGTGCTCTGAATGCGCGGGTCACTATGCTCGCGCGCCTGCCCGCACCAACAAATTCCCCAACCGACCACCTCTTCATCGGCACAGACCAATACAACTATTTCACAATAACATGGGACCGCGAATCAAACCAGATCAAAACAGCTCGCAGCTACGTCGACATCGCCGAGCCCTCGTCTCGGGAGTCCCAATGCGCACCACGATGTCTGATCGATCCCACGGGGCGATTCATGACGCTGGAAGTATACGAAGGCGTGATAGTTGTTGTGCCGATCGTGCAACCGACGAAGAAAAGAGGTCGGATGTCGATGGGAGGGCCCCAGGCTGACCTGCCGCTGCAGGTGGGAGAACTCGATAAACCGACTACATCCCGCATTGATGAGCTTTTCGTTCGATCCTCGGCATTCTTGCATTCGGAATCTAATCCCTGGCTGGCACTGCTCTACGAAGATAACCAGCAGAAGGTGCGGCTTCGAATCCGTGAGTTGGATTTCACGCCGGGCACTGCGGGGACTTTGGCAGATGCTACTTTCAAGGAGGTGCAGAAGCTGGAGGGGGGTGAATTCGGACAGGAACTTGATCTTGGGTCGTCGCATCTTATCCCTATTCCCGCTCCGTTGGGTGGGCTCATTGTGCTTGGGGAGACGTCGATTAAGTATATCGACGATAATGCCAATGATGTGATTACGCGGAATCTTGACGAGGCGACGGTCTTCGTGGCCTGGGAGAAAGTCGATAGTCAGCGGTGGCTTTTGGCTGATGACTATGGGAGGTTATTCTTCCTGTCTTTCATTCTGAACAACTTGGGTGAGATTGATGACTGGAAGCTCGAGTATCTCGGCAAGACGTCTCGTGCATCCGTGCTGGTCTATCTCGGTGGAGGCATGTTGTTTGTTGGATCGCATCACGGCGATTCACAGGTTCTCCGGCTGGATGGAAGCTCGTTTGAGGTCATCCAGACATTGTCTAACATCGCACCGATCCTCGACTTCACTATTATGGATCTTGGAAATCGTACCAGTGAGAGCCAAACGCATGAGTTTTCATCCGGACAGGCTCGAATTGTGACTGGTTCTGGTGCCTTTGACGACGGGACGCTGCGAAGTGTGCGTAGTGGTGTTGGTATGGAAGAGTTAGGTGTGTTGGGAGAAATGGAGCACATCACTGATCTCTGGGGACTGCAAACTCGAAGCAAAGACGACTTCCTGGATACGCTTATTGTTACATTTGTTGACGAAACGCGTGTGTTCCAGTTTAGCACTGACGGTGAAGTTGAAGAGTTGGATAACTTCTTGGGCCTTTCACTCACGGAATGTACCCTTTTCACCACAAGGCTCCAGGGTGATCGCATCCTTCAGGTCACAGAACAACGAGTGCTGGTGGCTGATCTAGAAAGCGGAATGGTGACATTTGAATGGGCACCTCAGGACAATAAGCTGATCACTGCCGCGTCGGCCAATGAAGACTATCTTGTCCTCGCTATCAGCGGCCAAATTGTGGCTTCCTTTGATATCAGGGACAATGTCCAGATCATCACGCAGAAGGATCTCGGTGCCGACCAGCAAATCTCTGGTCTGACTGTCCCATCATCACCAACAGGGGTTTTCATCGCAGGTTTCCCCCAATCAGCCAAGGTTTCAATCATGGCTATCAAGGACTTCGCTGTTCTTCAAACGAAATCCCTAGGCCCTACTGGGGAGAGCTTCCCTCGGTCAGTTCTTGTAGCTGAAGTGCTCGCAGACAGCCAGCCTACTCTCTTCATCTCCATGGCCGATGGCTGCGTCATTACATTCTCACTAAACCCACATGACTACTCGCTAAGTGAGATGAACAAGCTGATTCTTGGCTCCGAGCAACCCACATTCAAGAAACTCCCCAGGGGTGATGGCCTATACAACGTCTTCGCTACCTGCGAGAACCCCAGCCTGATCTACGGCTCCGAAG
This sequence comes from Penicillium sp. CF05, assembly GCA_002916455.1. Classification (NCBI taxonomy): domain Eukaryota; kingdom Fungi; phylum Ascomycota; class Eurotiomycetes; order Eurotiales; family Aspergillaceae; genus Penicillium; species Penicillium sp. CF05. Next base: position 6,425 of record PKQL01000228.1, read on the forward strand.
GCCGGATCATCTACTCTGCAGTGAACTCCGAGGGCGCATCACGGGTATGCCATTTGAACGCAGAGGCATTCCCAGATTCCATCGCTGTGGCAACAGAGAAAGAACTGAAGATCGCACTGGTTGACAAAGAGCGCACAACGCAAATTCAAACTTTACCAATGGGATCTACTGTTCGACGTGTTGCATACTCTCCTTCCGAGAAGGCATTTGGAATTGGCACGATTGATCGCAAGCTCGTGAATGGCGCAGAGGTTGTCAAGAGCCACTTTGTCCTTGCTGATGAGATCATGTTCCGGCGACTTGATGCGTTAGAACTGGGCCCTGACGAACTGGTGGAGAGTGTTGTTCGCGCTGAGCTGCCGGCAGGGAAAGATGAAAATGGAAAAGAGATCATGAAGGACCGATTTGTTGTCGGTACGGCATTCGTAGACGAAGAGCAGGAGGAGTCGATCCGCGGGCGGATCCTCATTTTAGAAGTCGACCACGGCCGAAAGCTGAGCCAAGTCGCCGAGCTCCCTGTTATGGGCGCCTGTAGGGCTCTAGCTATGATGGGAGATTGTGTTGTTGCGGCACTTGTCAAGACTGTGAGTACTAATCGACTGTATATGCGAACACTGTACTGACAATATCCAGGTCGTTGTGTATAGAGTCAAAATCAATAACGTTGGACCGATGAAGCTCGAAAAGCTCGCTGCATATCGGACCTCCACCGCACCAGTCGACGTAACAGTCGTCGACAACCTAATTGCAGTGGCAGATCTCATGAAGAGCCTTTGCCTTGTCAGGTATACACCGGGCCACGCCGGGGAACCTGCCAAGCTGATTGAAGTCGGTCGTCACTATCAGACCGTCTGGAGTACAGCAATTGCCTGCGTTGGAGATGAGACGTTCCTCCAGAGCGACGCTGAAGGAAACCTTATCGTTCTCTCGCGGAATATGAACGGAGTCACCGCGCAGGACAAGCACAGGCTAATGCCTACTAGCGAAATTTCACTAGGGGAAATGGTCAATCGTATCCGACCAGTTAATATTCCACAGCTTTCCAGCGTTATGGTGACGCCGCGGGCGTTTATGGCAACAGTAAGTTCACCCAGCTAAGACCAGCGTTAAAGGCCCATTTACTAACCTATTTAAAGGTCGAGGGCTCCATCTTCCTCTTCGCCGTTATCAACCCCGAACATCAAGACTTCCTCATGACTCTGCAAGCCGCTCTATCCACCAAGATCAACTCATTGGGCAACTTGTCATTCGACAAATTCCGAAGCTTCAGAACTACGGTGCGCAGCGCTGAGGCCCCGTACCGGTTCGTGGATGGTGAGCTTATTGAGCAGTTTTTGAACTGCTCACCAAGCATGCAAGAGGAGATTGTGCAGGAAATTGGCTCCTCGGACGTCGTGGAGGTTAAAAGAATGATTGAGGCCTTGCGAAGGCTTCACTGATTTTTTTTCGGGGGACCTAGTTCTTCGGGGGCATTGGCGACATGTTACGAACTGTTCATGAATACGGATAAGATGTGGCGATGGCTGGTTTTAGAAGGGCCCAGGATAAAAGTTCTGGCTCGAATATGACTGGATTGAATGCATGTGTTAAGTGCAAATAGCAGATTTATGAGTCTCCAAGTATTCGCTACTGTGTAAGGTCGAAAGTTCTTGATAGCGGATGCTACGAGTCCAGAGAATTAACTTAAAAAGACAGAGGGACTATGGGGTCCTATTAAATTTCTACTAATAAAAAATACAAGAAGCAAAAACCCCATCGACCATGCAATGCACAACACAACAACCCAAGATCCAAAACGACTCAACTCTCAAAGATCCTTCTTGACGTTCACATCAACCTCCTCCTCACTCCAATCCAACAACTCCATAATCTGATCCCGACTCAAATCCTCAGCGCGCTGATCCTTCTTCGCACGCTTAATGTAATTCTTCTGACGCTTGCGGGCCATATCATTCCACTCAGGAACACCACTAGCAGCAGCCATAAGATCCTCCTCATCCTCAAGCTCGTCATCAGAGTTATCGACTTCACCAAGGACCTTCCCTTTCCCGTCCCCACCACCACGCAGCGTGTTCGGCGACACCTTGACTTTCCCGAACTGCGCCTTCTCCTTGTCGCGCTTCTCCTTCTCCTTGCGACGGTCGCGGTCGTACATCCACTTAAACAACTTCTCGATGTACGGCCGGATGATTATGTAGAAAACCACGCTGCCGATGACTTTGGTCCAGCGCTTGCCACTCATCTGGGCGACGGAGGCGTAGCTGTTCTTGAAGAAGCGGGTTATGGCTATCTCGAAGTAGGAGTAGAGTTGGGCGAAGAAATCATTGGCGGCGGCTGCGGCCTTTTCGCTCAGATCTTCCTGGGGTGTGGACATGGTGGATGATTGATATTTTTTTGGTTCGGTTCAGGGTTTGGATGGAGAGGTGGGAGTTCAGTGCCTACCCGCAGAATGGATGGGAGGTTGTAGAAGAGCACAGCCAGAGGTAGATGAGAAAGTAGGGAGGTTTGTGAAATAAGGATTGAGGGATTAATTGACAGGATCTGCGATTGCTTTGCGCTTCTTTGATATTCCGCGGCTCCCGCAACGAGAGATACCTGTTTGGGGTTAGCGTCGTCTGCGTGCCGGATTAGCCGTTAGTCCGTGGACGCGTCGTCGGCCAATCAGATATCGCTAGTTTTATATGGGGACGCGCTTGGCTTGTTGTCTTGCGTTATCTCTCATCACCATGGAGCAGACTGAAGAGGCTAGTTTGGAGGAGGTCAGTGTCACTACAATCTTGTCATGTACTTGGCTAACCCCTTTTGTAGCGTTTGAAATCCGCGCTGTGGTTGTCCATTGGCAAGATCGTGGATGAGGAGACTATCAAGCTAGGCGTCAATGCCACTCCGCAGTTCATCGGTGCATTGACAGAGATGGTTTGGGCTCAGATAGGTATGTTCCATTGTTTTATGTCAGGCTCCTGACTTTTGTTCCTTGTAGCTGACTATGCGCAGAGACGATCAGTCAGGATCTCGAATCCTTTGCGAAGTACGTAGGCATTATTGCTGCAAATGAGCAGGAGATTGTTCCTATTCTTCCCGTGGGATAGTACCTCTAACAAGAAATGTTCTAACTCCATCTTCTCATCTAGACACGCAGGGAGATCTACCGTCAATGTCTCCGATGTGATGCTACTCGCTCGCCGCAATGAGGGACTGGATTCGATTCTCCGTGCTTTCGTTGAACAAGAAAAGCAACGCCAGGAAGACTCCTGAAGGGTTGGCTGTTAGCCGCTTTCGATAAGACCTCGTCCCCTGCCATGCAGTCTCACAGGCTACTGCCGAGGATTGTAACGATTTTGACTCGGGATTCCCAAATGAAGTAAAATGTGAGTCGAAACATATGATCCTCATAGGGTTTTGGCGACAGACAACCCTGGACAACAAGCTCAGCACCTGGCATCGATAATCATATTTCTGACGTTTATCAAGAAGCTTGTTCGATTTGAACAGCTTCCTAGGCAACAGGAGTCAACCAGTCCAAGTGCCTGTATCGCGGTTGTGATACCACTCCACAACTTACACTGGTGTGATATACCTTGTTCACCAAGACCCCCCTTGTCCGGCCCGATATCAGGCTCTTTACCAAGATCACGATCACGAATGCACCCGTGACTAATGCTGAACTTCATCCGGGCAACAAAACCATGTCCTTAGAACTATCTAGGTGACCCGCGCTAGCCCGGAGTTATGCTGAATCACAGCCTAGGATCTGGGCAAATAATTGTATGTTGAAGCACACCTCACCAAGATGATGATATACCATTTCATACGCGGCAGACCCAGTTTTAATATCACATATTCCCCATTGTACCTCGTATGTTTGTAATGTTTGTACACGGCAAGTGGGCGTGGCGCAGAAGATCCAGACCAGTTGGGTGGGTGCAGAACGTCATTTTCAACGTGGCGGGTTCGTACAATGGACTCCAGGCGCCATATTACAATAAGCGATGTGTAGCAGTTCAGCACAGCCACACGTAAGGGCCAATGACACACAAGCTACCTAGGCAACTTGAGTGGCATGGAAGGATGTTAAACTAGTGCACAGCATTGCTTAAGCTGCGCTAGTTTCAGTTTATTGTAGCTCTTTAACTTTATTTTCAACTGGAAAGTTCGATGAACACCTCACATCAGTGGATTCCGAGGAAAACGGTTGATAATGTGTAGGCTAGAATACACAGAAGTAGGCAGCAACCTTATGTTATCCAAGGTCATTACGCTGGATGATCTATGAATAGTATACTCCGTAAAGTGTAAGGGTCATAGTAGAAAGATGCGTTGAAATTGTCTTGGCATTGTGGCTGGGGTACTATTACCTAAATAAGTAATTTCTATTTTTTCTTCACATGCAACATCCATGTTATCCATGGTACGGTGGCGAATTTCTCTAACCGGAGACGGCAAGGTGGACACCCTGTAACCTGTCAACCTATGGAATTCCAGGGTTGACATCACCGAGCGGATCCTTTGGGGTGATTTAGAGTGTGGCGCAGATGACCAGCCATTAAGCTGACAGCTTCTCCCAGGATCGACGTGCGTGCCGCCATCCACTGATCGTCAAATTATTTTGGTCCCTTAATAACTCGCTCAAATCCTGTTGCCTGAGTTCCTTTGATATATTCTCCCTTGAACCCCGTTACTGTCACCTTGTACCCCCAATTATTCACCATTTTTATACATCCAACACAATATGGGAGCCGGTGGGGTAGTCCTCCGGTTTTTCAACCTCGGACTGCGTGTTCTGCAGTTCCTTGATGCTGCCGTCATTCTCGGCATTTTCTCATATTTCCTAGCTGTCTTATCCAGGAACAACCAAACCATCGAGACATGGATCAAGGCAGTCGAAGGATTAGCAGGCGCAGCAACCGCCTACAGTCTTCTCGGAGCCATTTTCACCTGCTGTCTGGGCGGTGTTGCCTTCTTTGCATTCCTGGGCGTTGCCCTGGACGTGTGCTTTGTGGGCGCGATGGTCGCCATCGCCATCCTGACCCGCAAGGGCGTTTCCCAATGCACCGGAACAGTAGACACACCAATGGGCACTGGCAACGCCAACGACGACACTGCTTCCAAGGGTCTGAAATTCGGCATGGCCTGCAAACTGGAAAAGGTCGTCTTCGCAGTGGCGATTATTGGAATGTGAGTTGATCCTAGATTACCGATCTTCATTCTTATCTACATAGTGATATAGTGATGCTAATTTACCCCCCCCCAGCGTCTTCTACTTGACCTCCATCCTCTTCCAAATCCTGCTCGCCCGCCACCACAAGCGCGAGAAGCGTTTCGGTCCCTCCCCTACCAACGGTTACACCCACGGTAGCCGCAAGGCCTTCTGGCGTCGCAACAAGAATAACCCCGAAGCTCCTGTCGGCGGTGCCGATGCCCTGCCCGGCCATCCAACCCCCTACGAAGTCGAGATGGGCGACGAGCCCAAGACCGAGAAGGGATGGTTCAGCTCTTGGGGCAAAAACAAGAACACCGCCAATGGACCGGCTGCTGCCCCGGCTCCCGGTAGCTATGGCTACGGTAACTCGGCGTACACTGGCAACATCTAGGTTGCTAGTAGAAGTACTTGCTGTTTCCGAGAATTTTTATCTGAGTGAACTGGTGCTCTGTGCACTAGTTGATGATTCTATGCCCCCTTTGTGTTATTTGAGAGCCAAGATACCACTGCTATGTTTGTGATTAGATTGGATTGTACAAAATGATGGAGGATATCTGGCGAGCTTACTGGGTCGTTGAGACTAGCTGGTCACCACTTAATGTTAATCAATACAATGCTGCTTTATGAATACCTACCTAGGTATGTTTCTACATCCAGGAACCTCGGTAGGACTAGATTTGAGTTTCGTGTTCCTCGTAATGCAACAATGGCTTTCAGCCTCATTTTCCGCATGCGTCAATTATATGGCAATGTACCGGATTCGATCATGTGGCGAATAAATTGAAATAATCGTCGTTTACGAGGCACGGGTTACATCCATGTTAGGCTTGACACTCGTACGCCAGCCAATGCTTATTTCCCCGCATTATGTTCGGACGATAATATCAATGGATTCATGAGATAGGTTGTCCGAGCAGAGTACCTTCTCATGGGCTTCCCATCACATCTTAGAAACATATTAAAGAGATGATAAGCCAAGTGATAGAGAAAATTCGTATGTATTTTCTGTATAATATACATAAATGAAGTTCAGCAGCGAACAGAACAAGATAAAATGCTCAATGCAACCAGAGGATGTCACTAAAGACACCGAGTAGAATATGAAGTAGCAAGGGCAAGCAGAGGCCCCATAACTCGGTGCTAGGATCGATCTAAATGCGACATGGCATGTAAAAAGTCCCTTGGAATGCCTCGTCCACAGGGAAATTTGGCCGGACATGGGAGCGTTTCCTCTTCACAGATTCCATACCCAACGTTTCGGCACAGGTATGGAAAGTAGGCACTCCTACGTGCTCAGAACGCACGATACGAAGAAGGACGCCGATACTTTGTAACGCGTCCTGGCTTGCCCCCCGGATGGGGTTGATAGACCCGCATTTAGGCTCTTCTGGCACAAGAAGAGGAACCCAGGATTCCACATTTTGTCCGCAGAACTCTTTCTCCGCACCATGAGGCGTGACTTCGTAGGGTCTCAGATCAGACCCCATGGCACAAGGTCGCCTACTTGTTCCCAAAACACCTCACCAGGAGCTAGGTATGCAGGAGGAGAACATAAGATCAGTTGGGTGCCACTCAGAACTCTTGTACTAGGGCCATAGTGAAAGCGGACACTTCTAGAGCCAAGATCACAAAACTTGACCATGGAACTCTTTATGACCAGGAGAGCTATGAAGCCTCCAGGGCAACAAGCAGACCCCATAACACATGGTCACCCAGCTTTTCCCGGTATCTGAGAAGAAAGAAAAGAGAAGATAAGCACCATGCCTTCTGTGTGGTGGATTCTTTAGCACTTTGGAAGAGACGGAAGAAAGGGCAGGCACCATATCTTCTGGATGATTGGTTGTCAGAACTCTAGAAGCGAGACTAGACAAGGAAGGCCAACGCACCGCATCACGCTTGTTTTTCTCCCATAAGCGTGTGCAGTAAATAGTCTGCTCTGCTCCGGGCAGACCCCATAGGCACAAGGTCTCCCGGTTGTCCCGGCATTTCGCACAGAAGCGATAGAAGACAAGGTAAGCACCTATGTCTAGGGATAGCAAGACCATAGCACCATTCCTCGGCCTTGGGATACCATAGCACAGCCTGAATAGCAGATCCTTATGCTCCAAGATTTCAGAATTTGCCCTGAGAACTCAGGGCTAGAAGCGAGATGAGAGAAGACAGCCAGAGTCGCCACATCCCGTGAGAATTGCAATCAGGCGACCAACATATTGGTCCCTAGATTGCAGTTCTTCTGGGACCATTGGTCGACCCAAGAGAGCATATCTGCGAGATGCCATAAATTTATTTCGAGGGTTGTGGGTTGTGGGTAGTTGTAAAGTAGCATTGAGGTATGAGTTACCATGGACTTCTCGTCGATAAATTGGAACTGGCAGGCACCAAGAAACACCCAGTGGATATCACCGGGCTTGATTTTGGTTGGCATAGTCTTCCATCAGTTTGAAAAGAAGCCGGAAGATATCATGCGTGGCGCAGCCATTGATTTTCGAGCTCACCAATCCCGCGAGTATCCAATGGCTCGTATGATCCGAATCGCAATCCAGATATAAATGGACGATGACTGTCGAAAATGATTGTATCCGCTGCAAGCGAGTGCAGCCGGTCCGCCCGGTGAAGACCAATCCTTGTGTGCATTGCATAGATCAGTTCCCAACTCTTCAGAATGCTGCTTGGAATTTCCCGCAGAAGATCTGGAAGAGCAACTACTCCAAGAATGGGAGAAAAGTTGAAACGGCATATATTGAGGTGGAAGGCGACATGAGTAATTTGGATGCCATTGACTTGCTCTTTTCAGAAGCCTGGGCCTCGTGTCGACATCCGACTGGACGTAGTACATGGATGGAGTATAGGAGTGATTGATTGGCCAGGAAAATCAGTTTCTTCGGAGAAGATATGGAAAAAGTATGGATTGTTAGGGCGTATAGGAAATGCCAATATCGGGAATTGACTTTTGTCGTTTGCTCTCGAAGGAGCTCGTTGATGGCCAAGGCCCCAGAGCCCTAATCATTGTCTGTTTGATAGCGAGTCGACAGCCATCATAGCAGCATCCAGGAAAAACCATTGTTGGTGGTTCCAAGAGAGTATGATCCTTTGCCTTTTTGCTGTTGCATCGTTCGGTTCAAAGATCGATCGTTGTGTTTCCATTGCCAAGCTTCACATAGACTCGCTCACGATGTAGGTCGGGGCACAAGTCCGTGATCCACACCTTTCTAGGAAATTGTTGATCTATGTCGACATATCGATCGAGATCACCTGTTTTGTGCAGGGTATCTTGATTAGTATCTAAAACATTTGTAGACATGAGAATCTGGTAGTAGATGACACTGCACTTACGGTTGGGCAGTTGATTTACCCGAGCCATTGAGCTTTGCTCTTACTCAAATGGGTAATTCGGGTCAAAGCCTCCAGCCTTCACCAGAAGATTGCGGTAAAGATGATGGTAAAATGGAAGGATGGTAGGAATTTTAACTGAAAGATGCATCCTATCGTGATAATTCGATAAAAGCAGTGGGATGAGCAGAATTTGTGGGATGCAAGACTTAGAGAAGAGAGGATAGAAAAGAGAGAAGTAAACAAACCTCGGGGGCCATCTCCGGGTATCGCCGGCTATCTCATCGGCTGCATCGGCCCCGGAAGCCGGGACTAGCCGCGGAGGCAGTTTCCAGGGTATACTTTAGGTACCGCCTGGGCAAACTTTTTGATACCACTATGCTGCTACCTAGGGTAGGTACCTTTCTATCTCACATCTCTAGTATTTGCCTGCAACAGATGATACCATTGCACTTGTTGAGCCTGATGATTTTCTATTATAACTATACTTTTACCTTTCGGCCTATATTTCTAGTCTTTGCCTGTAACAGATCTCAACGTCGTAATCACCTTTCATAAGTCTATATGTGCTGGATGAATACTTGGTAAGCTGAGCAAGAAGCCCTGAAGTATGCAACTGCCCCTTATACTGATACTAAGCTTCCCTGCTGCAGCACGAGTAATTTTGATATCGCAGGCTACACCCACGCCTACGTGCAAGCCCCCTCTTCGGACAGGTAACCAGACGACATTCCAACTCAACATCATCAAGTACACTTATAGAGCCCGCCACTGTGTCTAGTCCTTGTAGTCTCTAAATACCCCATAGGCGAGAGATATCAAATACTACCCAGCACTCAGTAGAGTATTGTAAATCAAGGTGACTTTGATCTTATTCCTGGATTAACGAGCAGCTTGGCAAATAGATCAGCGATGTAACCACAAAACACGGAATAACAATTTGCGTGTTCTGGAGACAACAACTCCTGTGAGTTGTCCGTGCTCTTTCTTGACATATCCTGAGCTCAATAATGAAGCATATAGTGGTTCAAACAATGGATGCCTCTGCCTATGGTTGTTAGTGTTAGCGCGCACATTAGAGCTTGGGTGGGGCTGTGGCATTAGAACTGTATGCTGTATTTGAAGTCAAAACATAGTGCTTTCACCTAGATAACTGATAGCTCATATTGATTACCCGCGGAGTGCAGGGGCTGAACAATACTATTCTGACAACTTACTGGGATCCTTAGATCTTAAGTCACACAAACCAGTGTCAAGCCCGAGGCGTGCAGTGCCTCACTCATCAAGGACAAGTCCTTCTACAACGCCTGGGATCTGCCCGAGGTTCCTTCCAAGGTCGTCGACTACATTAAGAACGGTCTCCCCGACGCCCCCTCCGGCAAGTTTGTCTCTGTCTCTTCCACCACCATTCCCTAGAAGGTGTATGACCACACCGGCAAGGAGATTACCGATATCAAGTTTGAGGTGAAGAGTGGTGTCAACGCCCCGTCTTCCGATTCGGGTTCCTCAGAGACCTCCGATTATTCTGAGACCTCCAATGCGGGATCTCTTAATGGCACTCCCTCACTTGCCCTTGGTGGTGTAGGAGGTCTCTTCATGCTGCTTGTATCCCTTCTGTAATTCGCCTTGATGATTTGTGATTATTTCATTCTTGGGTTTCACTGTTCGGACTAAGATGACCAAGAGGCCGATACCGGGTCTCGAGGGTCTTTTTTAGATCTTAAGAAATACATTACAAGCCCAGCAACGAGACATAAAGCAAATCCACTACTATTAGCAATATCACAAGCAAAAGGGAAAATCACTTATTCCAGCCATGATAAATGCTATGTGTAAAGTGTTCTGCTATGGCTCTCAGCACTCTCCTAGGAGATTCGCTCATTTCCAGCAATACCTAGCGGTACCAACACCCGTAGGATTGAATTGTGAAGTAGTATGCATATAGATATAGTATGCACCTCCTGAGGGCGTCCAAACCAATGAAAATTATCCATTTGTGGAAATTAGGTACAAACTACTCTGACAGATCACCACTTGAGGAGTTTCAGAAATTAAGTACCTTTTGTATTCATATTCCGCGCAAATTGGACACACATAGCATAGATAACATCAATTTTCCTCAAGGCGTAGCCAAGGGCTAGAGAGGTTGGGTATGTAATATAAGTCTTGTTGCATTTGTTTAGTACTAAACTGGATCGTGGATATGAATTGGAAGAATAGGGATTGTTTTTATGAAAGAAGGCCTAATCAAAAGGTTCTATTACTTATAGTAATGGTGTTATGAGAAAGCATACAATGAAAGTATCTCTGAAGTCTTCGAGCAGTATCTCGTCTAAGAAGGCATTATCCATGACAGAGACTGAAATCCTTATTGTACCTTGCGATCTCTATGTATTTAAGACGTTTGACGTTTGACACACATATGCTTTATGAGAAAACTACATCATTCCCGCCGGACGGTTACAAGAATGAAATTTATAGCATAGGTAAGGTTCAATAATCAAATTAACACGCAAAATCATTAGGTACTTTGGCATGACAATACCGTCAATATAGGGACATTAGCCTGCTCATCGCTTAACAGGACATGGGTAAAGATAGGAGAAACAATACAGAGCGCCCAAAGCCGGGCCGAAAACTGTCAAAATCCAAAGGCCGAAAGTGGCGAGTACATTTCACTCGACTGGTCAGTCTATGAACTGGTAAAATTGAGATATCCACCGGGATGTATCGAAGAAGAAAAGGAAGTGAAAGCAAAGAAAACAATCAGCAAGAGAAATGAAAAGTAGAAAATTGAACGCCTCAACGGTAAGCAGTGATAACACCCCAGCGGCAAATAGTACCGGCAGCGACGGGACCCATGAAGATGGGCTTACCGTGAGTGCACATGGCAAAGCTCATGCCATCAGGTGAGCAGATGATATCCCCAGAGTGGCAAGACCACTGACCCACGTAGTTAACAAACTGGTTGTTGGTAGAGGCCTTAGTGGAGAGCACACGGGACTCGGCGGCGGCGGAGGGAGTGCCGAAGATCTTGGCAATTTTGGACGCCTCCTTGGTAGCAGTGGAGGAAGTGCTGGTGGCGGAGGACTTCTTCTCAGACTCGGTGGTGGACGAGGCGCTGGTGGGCTTCGTCTCAGACTCGGTGGTGGACGAGGCGCTGGTGGGCTTCGTCTCAGACTTGGTCCCAGTCTTGGACGATGTGGTTGTGGACACAGACTTGGAGCCGCTGTCGAGGAAGGGAGCATGTTCGGAGCACTTGTAGCCAGGGCCCTCAGCCTTGCCGATGAGCTTGGGGCCGGGCTTGGGGAAGTGAACGGGCTCGCCCTCGATGGTCACACACTTGCCAGCCTGGTCGATGTTGGCAAGGAATAGATCAGGGAGACTATCGAAGCTGCTCTTGGCGTTTGTGGTGTGGCTACTGGGCTTGTTGTTAGGTGTCTGGTTGTTTGACTTGTTGCTGTGTTCCTTCTTGGTGTTCTTCTCATCGACCATCGGCTTGGGGGCCTCCCTGGCCTCACGGTTTCCGGAGCCACCAATGGTGATCATAGCACAGTTCATGTACATCTCGCGGTTGCCGACCTTGTTGAACCAGGTCCAAGCGAATAGGGCATCACCACTTGGTGCGTCCGAGGGGACCTCAAATTCGTATTTCTTATCAATAGGGCAGTCACCCTCCATCGACTGAATGACCTTGAAGGTCTTTCCCTTGTCATATGTTAGGGCGAGCTGACATGAGCCGCCACCATGGACGGCACTTCCTTCCAGCTGTATCTCTTGGGAAGAGCCTGGTTGCCATGTAGCCACGGCCTCAAAGTCGTCATCGGCGTATCCTTTGCATGGGTAGTCGCTACCCGAGGTGGAGAGAGGATTAGTGTAGGAATAATCCTTCTGGCCCTTGGCGTCCTTGTTGAGGGGACTGCGGATAGGGTATGGCTTGCTCATCTGAATGTGAGCCGAGACAGTGGTGGCCAGAAGGCCAGAGAGGATCAATGTGCCCTTCATTGTGATCGATGTGTTTCTATGCCGTGTATTAGTCTCAAAGCCGTCCGAGAAAGCCAATATCGAACGAATGCCCGAGGAAAGGAAGAAGCAATTGCTCTTTACTTACAGCGTCTTTGGAAAGTTTTGTGTATAGACTATTGATCTCTTGAAGTGATACTAAGCCCTTAACCACCAAGCTTAATTATCACAATATAGAGGATTGGGGGAAGGGAAGAAAATCCGGGTTGTCGACAACGATTAGTATAAATACATGGCCAGCGATCCATAACATTCCGCATAACTCCACGGAGGAATGGCAGATACCATCATGGTTGCGACGACTTCCCGTTAGCTTATGGCTTAATTATGGCCCTCGCAACGTAAAGAATGTCAACAGATCGGAGCCCTCGCCACCATATATGCTTATTCTCGCAGTATCTTCGCATAAGAAGTTAAGGGGAAATAATTAATATTAACAGAATGAACGTGTCTAAGTTCAATCCCGATACGAGCATTAGGAAAGCCACATGGATCTCCCCTCGACCTTGTATTGTCTAAATACCTACTCCGTAGATCGCCAGCAGAACAAAGTCCGCTGTTTAGTGGCAACAACTCATGGAACAATAGGATTATAAACATAATGGACGTCGAGGGACTGAACGTGAGAAGACAGCACCATGTCTTCCTTCATTCCAACCTGTGTAAATCTCCGCGAGCTAAGTTCTGTTCAGGAATCTTGACATACTGCCAGGAAGGCGAAAAAGGACGCGTCACAGTTATTTATAAATGCCAAATTTTGACGGCAATCAAGTCTCACGTTCGACACAAACTCCGTTCCTTTCGTCCAATAGTGGGCTGTGGAATACAACCAGTTCGGGGTTCAATCTTAAGGCCGGGACAAACCCTGAGGGGTGGTTGGACCCCCTGTGTGCCACCCCCTGCATGCCCATCCAGGGCACCAATAACGATTCCTTAAGCCAAGAGCTTTGTTTACATCCACTTCAAACCTAGCAGGATTCTTTCTATATTCATGTTGTGGAAAAGCTTGTCGCTGCCGGATCTGCACGTTGCCGAGATACTACAACAGTATTGCTCTGGTAGTTGAATATGCTATAAATGGGGTTAAAAAATCGATAATTAGAATTCTTTAGTCGAGTAGAGGGAAAAACCCTGCAAATCTCTTTATCAGTTCAATTCCATTTTTTAGAGACTAAAGTCTAAATAAGAGCACCGGTAGCTCATTTGGTAGAGCGTGCGATTGCAATTTGGCAATAATCGCAAGGTAGCGCGTTCGATCCGCGCCCGGGGCTTCTTAATTTTCTTTTTGTCGTTTTGTCATTGTGGTAATAGAAGTGATACTAGATAATTTATCGGGTACAGAGGAAACATGGCGCATACGAATGCCGGATGGATTCAGGTTAGGAAAAACTAACTCATACTTATGTTGTAGAGACAACCCAGAACCATACCGGAGAAAGAGTTAAAGCAATCATATCTACGGGATGAGGGGGTGTCATTATTATGCGAGTTCTACATCTGTGTGAGAGAGCATTTCCAAGGATGAGTGATGAACTTAGATGACAACCTATTTTTGAAATATTCTAAGTTAAAATACGGTATTAATCTATTATACCTCTCTCTTTCTTAAGTCTATGTATCTTTCGTGCTTATTGAATGGCAATCAGCTATAAAGAGGGACCCAGAACTGCAACACCATCATATCAACGTCGCGGATAAAACAGGATTCCTCGAATTTTGAAAGTGAAAAACTTCGAATGTTACCTACCTAAGTAGGTAGGCGGAAATCTTACATTATCTGTACCTTAAGTAGTTTTTGAATATCTCCAGAAAAGTACAAAAGTAGTCACAAGGCCATCACATAAATTCGTAGGGAAGAATAGGCCGAATATGGAATGGCTTTTGGTAATAGGGTATGTAGTGAAAGGTCATATAAAACCTTGATTAGGCAAGTGTGGCCGAGTGGTTAAGGCGCTACGTTTAGGCCGTAGTGGGGAACCGCGCGAGTTCGAATCTCGTCGCTTGCAAATTTTTTTTTTCACTTATAATTTCTAATCACCAAATCCGTATCACCTCTGATTCACAACCAAAACATCAGGCTACTATTATTCCAAGCGACCTTAACGACTTCTTCCAAGGCGACACCCTTCAACCCCGCCACAACCAATCCCACACGCTCCATGAAACAACTTTCATTGCGTGTCTTGACCATTTGCCCCAGTATAAACTTGTTATGTTTCCGACTCGCCGGCAAAGGCCTCGCAGTTTCCAAGTAAGCCGCAATTTTGGGGTCATTAGACAAGACCTCACACCACGGCGCATCAGTCTCCAGTTGCAACTTGTCCAAAGGAATATTCCTAACCATTTCCAACTGCTCATCCGTGCGGAACGAGACACCGTTGACACTAATCTCAAGACCCAGTTCGACAAGCTGAAGCATTTCCCCCTTCGACCCCGCAAAAGAATGCACCAGCCCGCCACGCGGCAGTTTTGGCAAGAAAGGCTTGATGATAGAAATGAAATCTTCGACTGATTCACGAACATGCAAGAACAGCGGTAATTGAAATTGCACGGCCAGCTCCAATTGCTCGCGGAATGCGCGTTGCTGCGTTTCCTTATCGGCCCGATCCAGGTACTCGTAGTCCAACCCGATTTCCCCAAACGCAGCTAGAGGCGACGGCTTTTCGGCTAGAAGACTTTCACCCAGTTCGCGCAGCGAGTTGAGATATTCTGATTCTGGCTGTTCATAGATCTCGGCGGCGTGGTACGGATGCACGCCCAAGGTCATTTTGCACATATCCGGGAACTCCCTCACTGCCTGCAGGTTTTGTTTTGCGCCTTTCAGATTCATCGTGGTGAGCATGATCTTTTCACAGCCATGGTCTCGGGCTCTTTTTAGGACTTCTGCAAAATCTGGTTCGTGATATTGCTTTCCTCGGTAGATGCCTTGGAATTGGTCTGCAGTGAAGGTGACAGCAACCTGTTGCCAGTCTTAGTTAAACTTCTACAAACAACGGAAGAAATTTGCTCACGTCGAAGAACTTCATTGTGATTATTCGTGTGGGATATCGCAATGGAAAGAAAAAGGAAAAGTCTTAATCGTGGATTTGGCGTTCTTGGCGGGTTCCAACCAACTCGGGCTGATATATATTGGCAAACATAAGTCTTGTGAGGCTCGGCAATGAAATGCTAACCAGCAGGATCTACCCAATTTTGAAGTAGATCTTCAATTCAATGATGTCCACAAGTTGTTTAGTTGGCAGAACAACATGGAAATGTACCGATGTCGGCGGCAAAAGTGGGGTGGGGTTGTTTTTCTCCTATGAAGCCCCGAGGGGTAAAAGGCAAGATATATATTTTATAATGCATCTATATGACTATCAATTAGTGGTAACCTTGATTTCCCCGATTTCCCCTGACGCCGTTCCCGCAAGGACWCCAGTTCCAATGATCCCGCCATCACTGGCCTCTCGCAAGAAGACACTCTTTCCTCCTACTTGAGGACCAGCCCGCAGTAGAAGTCGATCAATATATCTCTGTACATTTTCTTTATAGTGAGGATAGTGTTGAATCACTCCACCGGAGAAAGCCACCGCGAGCTCCTCGGGCCCGCTATTCCAACCTGGCGTTGACGGTGGGACCGACTCGGAGTCCGTTTCCTTAGTAGCCCTAGTATCCGTATTGATTTTTTCTCCATTGACGCGCTTGGGCGCCTTGTTGCACAATTGAACTTCGTCGATGCAGTCTAGGAGACCAACAACCGCAGAAGCCACCAAAGAAGCCGCTCGATCCTGCACAGCCGAGGCAATGGCCCGAATATCCCGGGCATATTCAGGTGACCAGGTCCAATCACCTTCAATAGATGGTGGAAGTGTCTTGGACAACTCACTTGCTAAGCGCTCATCCGACAGAGAAGAGGCAACAACAAGGGATAGGTAGTCTGTCGAAAGAGAATATTCCTCAACCAACTTCAGCGGTAACTTAGAGCGTTGTATTCCCAAAACTCCATGGAACCAATCATAACACACGATGCGGACGAGCTCGCCAGTGTAACCACCGCCGACCATATATTCCATTGGTTGGAAACCAGGCTTTTTGCAATTTTTATCCAGCTGAAGGTCCCATTTCGTTCGAATACCAAGCTCGTCGAACGAAGCCGCCGCAGTGGAGAGAGTCCATTCAGTTGAGATGAGTGTTTCCTGTGCGTCGGGGTGTTTTTCAAGAATGCTTTTAGTTTTGGATTCATGCAAGTCGGCAAGTTTCATGGGAACGGTGGCGTTGCATCCCGCACCCACGATCAGGCCCATAACAACACGCGTGTTAGGCAAGGAAGGGATAGAGTACGCCAATGAAGCAAGGGTCGCTGTCGTGTCATTGATCATGACGGCGACTTTCAATTTAGGAAGAGAAAATAGCCTGCGACGCTTAGCAGGCATGTTCATCTCATCTCCATGAGTTGAATATGTGTGGCGTGCATATCCATTCAGCAAAGCTTGGCGGAGATTGAGGTCTGAGTTTAGAGAAAGACCTTTCCCTGTCGGCATCAAGATAGCTTCATCGAGGGAATCTTGTCTACACTAGATTAGCTGCAGAGACACACAGCCAAGTATCGGGGCATAACTATACTTTATAGGAAGACAAAAGGAAATGCCTGTTGTTATTTGGTCAATCCGCTCTTCACTTGGATTGGCCAGTCTGTCTGCCACCACCTCGGCGATACAGTCTCCAATCCATGTAAAGAGGTCAATAGAATGATCCTTTCGTAGATGCTCGGAAATAGGCCATGCCTTCTCTAATGTGCGTCGTACGCGTGCATGTCCTTCAACTTGTTGATCTCCTAAAAGATCGATGAAGGCTACACGAAGGTAGTATAGACCGAAATAGACAGCAAGATAGCGTCCTGTTTCATGGCCCGTTGGAAGACGTGTAAGGGCCGTTGGAATAAAGTGTTCTGAAGATTCCGCGGCCAATTTTTTATAAGACGATGACAGCCGGCAGGACAAATCATACAAGGTCTCAAGTTCAACCCGGAGGGGCTGAAGAAACCCCTTTAGACTAGGCTCTTTGGGGGAGATCTGTGAAGTTGCCATTTCAACTCGAAAATGCTGACGTGACGTGGCTTTGCCTAAGATGGAAAGGTTGAAGTCTTGGAGACATCCGAGATCGGGTAAACACGCGCTGAAGGAATACCACCACGTGACCAGCGTTTACTATATTTATTATGTTATTTTTTATAATTTACAACAGTTGAATATTGACAGGATTCGATGGTATATACTTCTGCTTCTATCTTGGTGCCCTTGATAGCTTTTTGTATCATCATTTACCCTCTAGGGTTGTATGTTAGCCACGGAATGCTGCTATTGAAGTTCCACTATGATTATTAGATGGATTAATTAGATGTGAATATAGAATTTATAGACTAAAGATTCGAAGTACCAAAACTGGAACGAGATAGATCTCATAAACCATGTTCATAGGCAAGGATAGCTCTAGAAATCTACACATATAGGTCATCGGGGTTACATTCGCCAGTTGTTTCCCCCGCATTGGATGTTTCATATACCCCTCAATCTCACGATTCTTATTCTCACCTGTGACTTTTAGCCTTTGAAAGCGATACTACAGAAATGAGCAGAAGTGGAAGCTCGAGTCCACACGCATCTTCGCCACCAACACCAGGCGAAGCTACCGGATACCAATATACGCCCGAAGCAACGCCTTCGGAGATCGATGACACTGCACCTTTGCATGCAGTAAACGTCGCACCAAGATGGAACGAGTCGAAAACAACCATATGGAAGGTGACTGCCACGTGTTGGTGTGCATTTGTGATGGGGTCCAATGATGCTGCATATGGAGCAGTCATTCCCTATGTTTGTCTCACCAATTCAGGTTTAGGTTACCTGATACCTGCTGTATACAATAGCTGACCATCCTATTTGAACCTTTAGCTAGAGGCTTACTATCAGAAAAGCTACACGGTTGTTTCCCTAGTGTTCCTTTCGCCTTTTGTGGGATATACCATATCCGCTATCCTGAGCAACCTAGTCCATCAGATACTCGGCAGACGAGGAATCACAATAATTGCTCCGACTTGCCATGCGATTGCATTTGCAGTTATATCAGTCCATCCACCATTTCCTGTACTGGTGGTCATGTATGTTCTGGTTGGCTTGGGGAGCGGATTTCACAATGCGGCATGGAATGTATGGATCGGGAACATGGCGAACTCGCATGAAGTGCTCGGTTTCTTCCATGGATTTTATGGCATGGGGGCCACAATAAGCCCTCTTGTTGCTACGAGTCTAATTATCAAAGCTGGATGGGAGTGGTACTGTTATTACTATCTGATGGTATCTAGGTCCTCTTTACGTCCACTCAACATCGACAAACTAACGTTGAAGTATAGACCGGAGCAGCTGTTATCGCGCTAATTTACTCTACTGCTGCCTTTTGGGCTGAAACTGGGAGCAAATATCAAGAAGAGAATCCCACGTTCCCAGGCAGAGGAGGAGCATTCTCTCAAACACGTATTGCCCTTACATATAAGGTCACTTGGATATGCGCCATCTTCCTCTTCCTCTATGGCGGAATTGAGGTAGCAATCGGTGGCTGGATTGTTGTTTTCATGACGAACGTCCGACACGGCGACCCCTTCGATTCCGGAATGGCAGAGACAGGATTCTGGCTCGGCATCACAGTCGGTCGATTCGTGCTAGGGTTTGTATCACCACGAATCGGAGAGAAGCTGTCCATAGCTATATACATCTTGCTTGCAATTACTCTTGAACTCATATTCTGGCTCGTGCCTGAGTTTATCGTGTCTGCGGTTGCGGTTGCATTTGTGGGATTCTTCATGGGGACTATCTTCCCGGGAGTTGTGATCGTGGCGACACGATTGCTACCGAAGAGTCTCCACGTTGCTGCTATTGGATTTGCGGCCGCCTTTTCTATGGGCGGTGGTGCTGTTTTCCCTTTCATGATTGGCGCTATTGCTCAGGCTAAGGGGGTGACGGTGCTGCAGCCGATCTTGCTCGCCATGCTGGCTGTGTCATTGGGAATTTGGGCAACGATGTTTCGGCTCCCTCAGAACGGGTTATCGCATCAAGTCTGAGAAGAAAATGAATAATTAGAAACGGTCAATGTGGTATACTATCCCTCGGCTGTCGCTTCTAAGCCACAACATCTTGGGTTTTAAGGGTATAAAGTGTGGGAAGTGGTGAAATCTGGCTGTTATACCTCGCTGCTTTTATTTCCCTGCTTTGTTCTTTGGTTACGTAGCTAAGACTTATGCCACACTTGAACTGAATTATAATTATACTTAACATGTCGCTCAATCGGCTTGCTCTTGTGCTCCATGGAACAATCTAAGCATGCCCCGAGCAGCGTGCTCCCCGTGTATATCGAGGGAGCCCGTTCCCATCAGTTCGAGAACACTGATATCGAACTCAAATGTCGCCTTCCACCACTGTTTTACCTCAATTGCCACGAGGGAGTCCATTCCAAGCTCGGACAGGGAGAAAGACGTCACCAGGTCTTCTAGCTTCAGCAAGATCTTTCCAATTTCAACAGCGAGCAGTTGAGCAGAATCAGGTTGACTTAGTAGCACGGCATCGCCTTTGGCCTGTGTGATGAAGGTCTCCAGGCCACCACCAGAAGCAGAGGTCACGGTGGTATCGGCTGTAGCAGTATTATGAAACACCGACATTCGGATGTCTTTCTTCCAGATCAAACGGTTTCTTTGATCGGTGAGAGGGAGGTTGGGACGAATCCCAACGCCGAAGTTGCTTGTCCCCGGTATCGATTTACTTGGCACAGATGTCATCGCTGCCTGTACCGCGTTCAAAAGCCCGCCCACTGAGACCGTATTGCCCAGGCCACCAGCAGCTTTGAGCTTCTCTAAAATTTCATCCTGCTCGGCAGCATAACCTACCCCCTCGACGATACCGAGAGCCCTCGATAATGACCTTATCCAGCTTGGAGACTGCATTGAGAACATGCAGCTGCCCAATGCCAGTAAGGAAGGATTCTGTACTGTCCTGGTTGCGAATGAATGTAGAAATATAAGGGGAAGAAGTGGAAAGATGACACTGGGTCGGTTGTAAGGGACCCGCAAGAGCGGAATGCGGCCCAATTTCAAGTAGCACCATATTATTCGCGAACTGGTGCTTGATTATAGATGAGACAGCCGAAAGGAAGAGCACTGGGGAGTGCAGGCTCATCTGCCAGTATTTAGGGCCGAAATTCTGGGCTCTGGTGAACAGCTTGCTCTCGACACTGCTGAAGAACAACTTATTTGGGGTCTTGACGGATACTTCATGTTCAATCAAAGCATAGTACTCGTCGCCTATCTCAGCCATATGATGAGAATGGTAAGCCTTGTCGACTTTCAACTGTTTAGCCAGGACCTCGGGATGGCCCTCCTTAATCCGGGCAACGGCATTCTCAGTAGCATATGTATCACCAGCGAGGGTAACACTCTTAGGTGAGTTTTTGCGAGCAACGATGATACCAGTTTGGATATATTTCTGAACCTCCTCGGTGCTTATACCTATAGCCGCCATGGCTCCAGGTCTGGTTTGTAGTTTAGTGACCTGACCTCGATAAAATGCAATCGTGATTGCTTCCTTGGCTGTGGTGGCACCGGCAGCGTATGCAGCAGCCACTCCACCACTAGAGTGGCCCACAACAGCAGTTGGCTGAACCTCAACGAAAGCGAAAGTGTCAACCAGAGCCACTTGGATTGCCGCGCACACAGGCTGGGAAAACTCAGATGAGCCGAGTCTGCTAGCATCTGGGTTCTTCAAGAGCTCTTCTTCAATGCTCCATTCTGGAGCGTGTGTGAGGGTTTTCAAATGTGAGTCGAGATCTTGAATGCTCTCTTCTTAAATGCGGGATAGACGGGGCTGTGGATCATGGAGCAACCCATTTGTGGCCACTGAGCGCCCTGGCCGGTGAAAACCATGACGATGCTTGGTGCCTCGCAAGCCTTTGAGGACGCTGAAGTCGTGAGCGGACCCAATGGGCTTTTCACGGAGAATGCACGATGAGGCAGATGTTCCCTTCTATTACCTAGAGTGAATGCCAGATCGGCAACTCTGGTTGGGTTCTTCTGGATATAGTCTGTATAGTTGGAGATCATTTGTTGTAGTGACTCGGCATTGTTTGCGGAATAAACAAGCAGCTGCGGCAGAATTGTTTGTCGTGTGCGAATGGTGGAGACGCCGAAGCTCTGAGCAGAATCAAGAACTACATGAGCATTAGTACCTCCAATTCCAAAGGAGTTCACACTAATTCGCTCCTTCCGAGCCTCAGGCCATGGCCTCGGCTCTGTGGAACAGAGTCTATAGTCATTCCACTGGATATTAGGGTTGGGCTCCTTAAACTTGATATTTGGAGGGATGATACGACTTTCCAGGGTCAGCACCGACTTGATCAGGGATGTAATCCCCGAGGCTCCTTCAGAGTGACCAACATTGGGCTTGACAGACCCTATAAGGACGCCACCGGAAGGGCCAAAAACCCGGCCCACTGCTCGGGTTTCGACGGGATCTCCAACTTGGGTGCCAGTTCCATGACACTCGACAAACGCGGTCTGGGAGTAATCTGCAATACCTGCCACCTCATATGCGCGCCGAATCATGGCTTCGTGGGAAATATCATTAGGAACATGGGTTCCGGCACCAGCACCCCTTCTGTCACTGTTGGATGCTGTGGAATGGATAACCGCTCGAACTGATATTTCCACCTCGGGTAGCACCAGCCAGGGGTTTGATGAAGATAGCAGAGACTGCCTCTCCTCGTGCATAGCCATTGGCATCGGCAGAGAAATTTTTACAAGACCCATCGGGTGAAATCACGCCTTGCTCAGCCATGGCAGCTGTCATGCCTGGTGCCATTATCAAGTTGGCGCCACCAATAATGGCTCCCTCGCAGTCGCCCCTGGAAGTTGCCAGACATGCTTCGTGTAGTGCAACAAGGCCTGATGAGCAGGCAGTACGCATGATCATGCTGTATTATTTTTTTCCACTTAGCATTTTGTATTCTCTTCCAAGATCGAAAACTTATAGATCAACTAACCTTGGTCCCGTCAGGTCCATCTCGTATGAAACTCGGTTGGGCAGCATAAAATCTCTATATCCGCTCACTCGATACTGGCCATACTGCTGGGTTTCTTTGCCGTAAAGTTCAAGCTAATCTTCACCAAAGCTGCCCATGTAACAGCCAATTGGTCGTCCTTTCCAGTTCGTTTCTCCAGCATCTTCCATGCACTCCCTGGCACCTCCAGCATCTGTCGTTGCTGTGGGTCCATGCGCTCCACCTCCAATTTTCCCATTGAGAAGAAAGATGTATCCACAGAAGCAATGTCAATACTTTCATCAAGGAAGTATCCATATTCGGTCTTGATGCTACCCGGTTTCTGCGTGTCGGAATAGTATGCGGAGGCATCATATCTGGACTTCGGTACTTTACCACGGGCATCTCCTTTGGCAACCAAGAGGTCCCATAGCTGTTGGGGTGTATGTAAGCCTCCAGGAAGACGTACGGACATGCCACAGATGGCGATTGGCTCTAGGGGAACCAAATCCGGTTTAATCTCCTTGGGAGTCATTGTGGGAATTATTAATGTAAAAGGTATTTTGACCTCGGTGATATTAAGAAAACATTGAAGGACCAGCGAACGACAAGTACTTAAAGATGTCAACACGGAGTGCAAAAGTTCGTAATAGCCGTTACTCCCCCATACTAACCCCACCCCGTCTTGGCCCTAAGCTCGAATCATGCAATGACCCAAGTTGCTGGGTTCTGAGACTTCCCCTATCAGTACCTCTGTAGTCATTTAGTACACGTATGCATACATACCATTATCACAGAGTCCACGCTGTTAGATATACTTGATAAGATCCTCTTGAGTATCTAGCACCAGAATACCTTACATATGTAGGTAGGTATACCCGCAAGGTCAATAGAACTTTCCTACCTAGATCATCCAGTACGAACTAGATAATCATTCTGCATACACACAGGCATTATGGCAAGTAAGATTATGCCATGTCACCAATTGGATTTATTCTTAGTTTTGGGCTTTGACAACACACTAACTACACCCGTTTTGCCTTCAGTTCGAGCCGTGCGTTGCCTCGGAGACCTAGCACCCGCTGATCTCTGGTCTCCCGTCTCCTGTCTTTTATAATCAATGCCATTTATGCAAGCTCCGCTCAGCGCGTTCAACCTTGGGGAAGCGGTGAGTATTCTCAAAGGTACTTTGTGGCACTGGAAGGATACTATATTTAATACGGAGTATTAGATGGGTGGTTGATGTGGACTCTGGATGCAGATCCGTACATATGTACGACCCTCGGATCAATCGGGTAGACAAGGGCTTCCCCTTAAGAGGCATTGCATCCGCGTAGTAGGAAATATAACAGAAACTTGCATATTGTACAACGTTGTACATAATATAGCCCCTGCAGACAAAACCGTTGTACGATCGGCGAATTTAGGTTCTACAGTTCTACAATGACATTTGTGATGTGTCCAATATAAAATGATAGCGGAGCACATGTGCACTAGTATATTCAGGGGGGAGTTGTCCCACTTCCTGCAGGTGAAGAGGTTCGTGCGGCTTGTACCTAATCTGACAGGTGCGTTTCCTTTGGAAGATTGCAGGGTGGGGAGGTGGGTTTGTTGCGTATATTACAGTTATTATAGACCAGGTATGCCCAGCCTTGAAGATATTGCAGATATGAATTTATATCTTGGCATTTTGATGAGGTGACGTTAATGAGGTTATAAAGTTGATAGGTTCGGTGAACTGCGGTGAGTCGCGTCAATTAGCGCGTTATGGAACATCCCGACTTCTTGAACTCCAACAATCCCCCAACACTCATTGACATACCTCCAAAAGTCCGCTGAATGTGTCGGTCTTTCCCTCGGGTGCTACAGGGTCTGTCTATCCGTGTCCATTCCTTGGAAGCTAGCCAGCAGGGTCGACATACGTCATTGAGTATCCCTGAATCCGTTCCTGTGGCGAGAACCAGATCGCTCGCCCCAATCCACAATGCCCATCATGCGGCTCACCATGCTCTGCGCTTCTCGTATTCCTCGTCTAAAAGTGTTGCGCATCCCCTAAACACATCGAGGTCTACACAGTCACGTGAATATTCGCAGGATATTGGCAGATACCGTTCAGAAAATATGGTCAGGGCGACTGAGACGCCTGGACCGGAGGCGAAGCCGGTGGATATCCTCAATGGAGATATACCTTTGCCTGCTGGTCAGGCAGAAGCTGCATTGGACCCAGAATCAGATGATGACATCCCCGTTGATCCGGAAGAGCTGAAGGAGGCGCTCGGCCGGCCACCTCCGGTGAACAGCAGCTACCTTCCCCTTCCCTGGAAAGGCCGATTAGGATATGTGGGTTACGCCGTGCTGGGCATGATATACCCGCCGATGACCCCCGATTCTGACTTGAACAGGCTTGTTTAAATACGTACCTGCGCTGCTCAACACCCTCCGTATTCTGTTCCCGAACATGTCGAATCGCCTCTATACTTGAGAATCGGCACCCGCTCCAAGACCCCGACCAGCCCACACACCCCACCAAGAATCGTCCAGACCGCGACCAATCACCCGACATTGAACGAGGACAAGCCTTCGTCGAGGGGCTGGCCTTGGCGAATGTACGCGATTTGATCAAAGTCATTCGTTGGAACGACAAATACGGCATTAAGTTCATGCGACTAAGCAGTGAGATGTTCCCATTTGCCAGTCACAAGGAATATGGCTATAAGCTGGCGCCCTTCGCCTCAGAGGCGCTAGCAGACGTAGGACGCGTGGTTGCAGAACTTGGACATCGGGTGTCGGTTCACCCGGGCCAATTCACCCAATTTGGATCACCAAGGAAAGAAGTTATCGAGAATTCTGTCCGCGATCTCGAGTATCACTCGGAGATGCTCCAGCTACTCAAACTCCCTCCACAGCAGGACCGGGATGCGGTCATGATCCTTCATATGGGTGGAGTGTTTGGTGATAAGGCTGCCACACTGGACCGGTTCCGGGAGAACTACGCTATGTTGTCACAGGACATCAAGAACCGATTGGTTCTAGAGAATGACGACGTGAGCTGGTCTGTTCACGATCTACTACCTGTCTGCGAAGAGCTCAATATCCCTCTTGTCCTCGACTATCACCACCATAATATCATTTTTGATGTCAATGAGCTCCGAGAAGGCACCGAGGACATCATACCTCTTTACGATCGTATATCAGCAACATGGTCTCGGAAGAATATCACCCAAAAGATGCATTATTCCGAACAAACTGCATCTGCCATCACCCCGCGCCAACGGCGCAAGCACAGTGCCCGCGTTACTACTTTACCCCCTTGTCCACCTACCATGGACCTGATGATCGAAGCCAAGGACAAAGAACAGGCCGTGTTTGAGTTGATGAGAAATTTCAAACTCCCCGGCCACAATCTTGTGAACGAAATAATACCCTTCATGCGCCTTGACGAAAACCAACCATTCAAACCACCCAAAAAGTCCAAGAAGAATGGGGGCTTTGTGGACTTAGAAGGCTCAATACCACCGCCTCGCACCATCCCAGAGGAAGAAGTCGGAATGGGTGGGCCTGATGGCAGAGTCTACTGGCCCGAGGGCATGGAAGAATGGCTCCGACCAGCAAAGAAAATCGTGAAGCCCAAAGCTGCACCAAGTCCCAAGAAAAGCGCCTCCAAAAAGGGTAAGATTGAGTCTGTTGCAGATGCTCCCCTAAATATGCCCATCAAAATAGAAACGCCAGTAAAGAAAACAACCGGGGGCACGAAACGCACGCCCTCGTCCAGGTCTCGCAAGCGCAAAGCTTCGTCGATTGAGTCTACACCAGAGACTGAAGAGACTGAAAACATTCAAGAGATATCAGTGGAAGTGGACAGTGCTCCAGCCTCGATATCACTTTCTCGACGAAGTTCACGTGCGAAGAAAGTGAACTACACCGAGGACAGTGCATAACTGGCACTTAGTAGTTCTTGTATATTAGTATACGATTTTATTTCACATATATTAYCTAGCAAGAGGCTTTACAGCCACACTATAGATAAAAAATTACATTCCATCAAGCAAAGCGCCTGGGTGGCTGCTTCCTGTCAGGGCTTCACCTGTACGCCCCTCCACACAACAACATATTATAGACATGTATGGATAGAAGGTTTAATCATTAGATAATTATATCTGGTAATCTAAACGTAGTAAAAATGAACAAAATACTCGACATAAATATCGTACTCGCCTAGAATCTTCGGTTGTAACGCGGTGAGAACATCCGAATAATCATCGTCATGGCCGATCTCTTCCCCGCAGGCAATCAACTTTCTGCAGCCTTACTTGACTTGTCTTTTTTTGCTTCGGAATACACTTACCTTCTTCGTATAACATACCACACGAGACCCTGGCGCCTAAATCACGTTTCCGTTGGCCAATCCCCCGGTCGAGGCCTTCTCTCCTCAAACGCCCGCCTACCACTCTCTTCCCTTCCTTCCCCCGCGAGCCTCGACCCAGCAGACTCTCGCGTATACTCCGTCTGCTCATTGGCGCACGCTCAGCCAGACAAGCCCATTCCCGTCTCTGGGGCATCCGGTACGAAACCCTGCCCGCGCTCCGACACCGGGCGCAATCGCGAGTCTATCGAGCGATCGTCCAGCGACAAGCGCGACTTGCTGCACGCGATAGCAGACTTGGCGGGCGCCTTGTGAATTATCTTCTTGGGACGCAGCGACAATCAAGGCCGTGGAAATCTACTGCAGTATCCGGTAGCAGCCCAGCTGCAAGACACTCGAAATCGATCCGAGAACCCCGCTACGGACGGAAGGACACAACGATAGACCCGATGTCGCAGTCTGGACTTTCATCATGGGGCCCAGGGGGTGGAGATAGTACTGCTGCGCCTGGTAGCCGCCGAAAGAAGGTTTACGAATATTTCAAAGCGGCAAATGAGCTACGCCAGTCCTATACCTCGCAATGGTCGGGGCAGAGGAACGAACACGATGAGGACTATTACAACACACCCGGTGCGTTTCCGGATGTGGAAATTGCACGGTCAGGCGATGAGGAGATGGTGGTCTTCCCCAGTTATGCTAGGAAATTGACAGAGAAGAAGAACACCGGTACCAGCCCACGTCCGCGACGTGACTCGTGGTCAGAAACCATCGATGAATACCGGGGTGAAACCCATGAGGATGATGATCCCTCATCGCCTACATGGGATGCGACGGAGAGTGAAGATGCAGTCGTGGCCGTTGACGTGCGTGGCTGGATTTACTCTCCTGGGCGGGGACCGATGAGTCGAAAGCACCGGTTGATGATTGCTCTGGCCAGGAAGCTGAGCGGGGTCCCTGCGCCATCTGGAAATGCAAACGATGAAAGTAACGACAAGATCTCTGGGAAGGGGGATGATGAATACATCGACAAGGAGATTCAAACATTAGTCGCCAAGGCTGAGAATGAAGCAGACCCGGCTTGGAAAGGCTCGAATGTGGAGCAAACACACCAACCTGCTGCACAATTGAGTAAAGATGAATTATCTATGGCGAATGCCCATCTGATGGAAAGACTTCGTCCATTCTTGACGAATCCCGTTGGGAGCATGCCTGTGACAGTGTTCTTCTTTAACGACAATGAAAGCAAGTCTCGAAATATCATGACGGATGACTCAGGTCATTTTACTCTTCGCGCTACACTGCCCTTTGTGCCAACCCATATTCGCGTGTTGGCATCTGAAGACCTGTCTGTCGCAAGGCTGATTGAGGTCATTGATCCGGTTGGAATCAGTTTGATCAGTGATATCGATGATACAGTCAAGCACTCAGCCATTGCCAGTGGAGCGAAAGAGATGTTCCGCAACACCTTCATCCGTGAACTGGATGAGCTTACGATTGAAGGAGTCAGCGACTGGTACTGCAAACTGGCCAGTGAAGGTGTGCAGATTCACTATGTGTCGAATGCTCCCTGGCAATTGTATCCCCTCCTTGAGCGGTACTTCAAGATGGTGGGATTGCCTCCGGGCTCCTTCCATCTCAAGCAGTACTCGGGCATGCTCCAAGGAATCTTTGAGCCCACCGCAGAGAGGAAACGGGGTTCATTAGAACAAATTCTGCGCGACTTCCCAGAACGAAAATTCATTCTCGTCGGCGACAGCGGTGAAGCTGATCTGGAGGTTTACACTGAGATTGTCTTGGCGAACCCTGGCCAGATTCTGGGCATCTTCATTCGTGATGTTACGACCTCAGAAACCCAGAATTTCTTCGACAAGTCCGTCGGCCATCTTGACCAGTCTAAACGCAGTCACAGTTCACCAGATGTAGTGGACCACCCGGATGCCGCCGCCAACAGACCGACGCTGCCGCCTCGAAGTGGTACGACTGTTGACTCTACAGTGCCCGTGGCCCATCATGAGCCAGACCCAAAGGATCTGGACCTTGAGGACCTGATTGATCTCACAGATCTCATCATTGACGATCAGCCACCTCCAGCAGGGCTTACCCACCCCGCAACCCCACGGCCACGCCCAGCGAAACCAAACAAACCTTCTGCACTGCGCATGGTTTCTACGCCGGCTGACTTGGCAAAGAGTTCCAACCCATCCTCTCTTCGCAACGTTGCTACACCTTCCGATGTGCAAGAAAAGGACTTGAAGCCGGCACCAGAGCCAGAGGCCCCCAGGCGCAAACCAGCCCCCCCTGTGCCACCCAGACGTGGAGTGCCCAAGACAGACTCATTGATTGATGTGGATCCCTCGCCTTCAGCCTCTCAGAGCAGCGCTGGGACATCAACGAATGAAGCTCCTTCTTCGTGGCTCAAAGGCCTAGATGATGGTTCTGCAGGCACACAGAGTCAATCGCAAGCTGCACGCGCCAAGCCAGCACCGCCTCGACCCCCTCCGCGTCGCACAAACACCGGGTCTTCAACAACCAATTCAGATCCCAGTGCATCAACTGCATCAACTACGCCGGCTCGGACTCCGGCTCCTGCGAGTGGCATTCATTCATACCCAGCGGCAGCCGCCCAGGCTGCATACCAAGGGTTCCAATATGCAAGCGACCGACTCAACTTCTCGGGCCCTCCCTCTCTACGAAAGACTCCATCAGACCAATCACTTGGAAGAACAGGGTCCAATGAGTCGGGTGTGCCGCCTGCGCCCCTTCCGAATAAACGTGAGGAGCTCTGGCGACGCCGTTGGGATCGTGCAAATGAAGTGCTTGAACAGCACGGCGTCGTGCTGGGCAGTTGGCGGGTTGGAAGCGATGCGCAGCCCGTCTGTGCGTGGTTAATGGAGCAGGCAGTGAAAGATATCAAGGCTGCTCGTTCCAAGGGTGATCATTGATGACGTGTAAACATACGACTTGTCAAGATGTGCCCATGATTACACTCAACTTATTGCTCCATCGATTTGGGATATATTTTAGAAACATAGTTGGTATCAATGATCTGACCACGGCTGTGATAGCCTCTATGTACATAGTACATAAAAGGAAGCCTATTCTTTTTGATATCTCCCTACCTGAAACTATATCCATCGTATATGTACTTCATGTAGTTTTGTAGTGTTGCTTCTTGTTTCCAAGGCTAGTTGGCGCTGAAAATGGCTCGTATTGAGCGCACCTGGGCACGTCCACGGTGGGTCGTTGGTCGTTATAAACTCCCTTGATGGTTACAATTCAACAGCTTGCCCTTGCGAAAATATCAATTATACATCGTACGCGAGATCAGTAATCGGAATCTGATCCCGAGGTTCCTGTTGGTAGGGGCTGGGGGTTGCAGCCAAGAAACCGACGGTGCTGACATCACATTTCTCGGGCCTCGGCTCAATTTGAAACAGCAGTTGCATGATTGGCGACTTATAATCTGGGGTAGCCCCCCATTCTTCTCCCCTTTATCCCTACAAAATCATGCCATCAGAAACTCTCACGCGTGCCGAGGTCGCGAAGCACAACACCGAGGATTCCCTCTGGTGCATCATCGATCACCAAGTCTATGATCTGACCGATTTCGTCGACGCCCATCCCGGCGGTGGCGTCGTGCTTGCTCAGGTAGCTGGCAAGGACGCAACATCCGATTTCTACAACCTGCACCGCCAGGAGGTGCTAGAGAAATACCGTGACCAGCTTTGCATTGGTGTCGTCGAAGGCGAAAAGCCCGAGGTCATCCTGCCCTTCCCTGGAGCTTTGAGCCCCGTTCCTTACGCAGAACCCCTATGGCTCCGACCCCAGTTCAAGTCCCCTTACTACAAGGAGAGCCACCGACGCCTGCAAAAGGCCATCCGGGAGTTCACAGATAAATACGTGACGCCCGAAGCGCAAGAGAAGGAGCAGGATGGCAGCTACATTAGCCAAGAGCTAATCAACCGCATGGCCGAGACGAACATTCTGGCTATGCGACTGGGTCCTGGAAAGCATCTGCACGGCCGCACCTTGCTTGGTGGAGTTGTGGAT
The DNA here is from genome assembly GCA_002916455.1 of Penicillium sp. CF05. NCBI lineage: Eukaryota > Fungi > Ascomycota > Eurotiomycetes > Eurotiales > Aspergillaceae > Penicillium > Penicillium sp. CF05. Next base: position 37,450 of record PKQL01000228.1, read on the forward strand.
GGAAAGGAGTTTGATTATCTTCATGATATGATCATAGTACAGGAGATGGTCCGTGCCAATGCCAGAGGCTTCCAGGATGGCAATATGGCCGGTATGGCTATTAGCTTGACAGCTGTCCAGCAATGGTTGCATGATCCTGTACTCAAGCAGCGCCTCAATGACGAAGTCTTGTCGGGCCAGAAGAAGATGTGTTTGGCTATCACGGAGGCCTTTGCTGGTAGCGATGTGGCGGGTCTGAAGACTACTGCAGAGAAGACTCCTGATGGGAAACATTATATTGTCAACGGAACAAAGTCAGTCGACTCGCGTTTGTTGGTTCGATTAAGAGATTTGCGCTAACAATGCCTAGGAAATGGATCACAAACGGCATGTTCGCCGACTACTTTGTCACTGGCTGCCGTACCGAGAAGGGATTCTCGGTGCTCTTGATTCCTCGCGGCGAGGGTGTTGAGACCAAGCAAATAAAGACCTCGTATTCGACTGCTGCTGCCACTGCTTTCGTGCAGTTTGAGAACGTCAAGGTTCCGGTTCAGAACCTCCTAGGCGAGGAGCACAAGGGTTTCATCGTTATCATGAGCAACTTCAACCACGAGCGCTTTATGATGGTGGCTGCCGTGGTCCGCATGTCAATGATGGTTGTGGAAGAGACAATGAAATGGTCTAACCAGCGCATCGTCTTTGGCAAGAAGTTGATTGAACAACCAGTTATTCGCCAGAAGTAAGTCTTTTAATCATTCACTACCGATATTTCTCTTCTAACACTCGACAGGATTGCTCGCATGATCTCCCTTGCCGAATCTAACCAGGCATGGCTTGAATCCATCGCCTACCAGATGTGCAACATGACATACGCCCAGCAAGCGAAGCTTCTGGGTGGACCTATCGGACTGCTCAAGTCACACTGTACCCAAGCCGCAGGCGAGATTGCCAGTCTCGCTACAAACGTCTTTGGTGGTCGTGGTCTCACTCAGTCGGGAATGGGCAAGGTGATTGAGATGTTCCATCGCACGTACAAGTTCGATGCCATCTTGGGTGGAACTGAGGAGATTTTGGCAGATTTGGGAGTGCGGCAGGCAATGAAGAATTTCCCTAAGTCGATGTTATAGAGTGGGAGTTTATTGAGCGAATCCATCAATCAAATTATTCTATTCAACATAACAATGCTTGTATGTTTTTGTATACACTGGCAGCTCTCCGCTTGGCCAAAAATAGAAAAAGCAAGTGGGGCAGATAGCTGGCGCGGGGGATCTTTGTCCCGACGCCACAGCTTTCCCAAGGCAGCTAGCTCCAGGTGAGGGCATCAGCGAGCCGCATCATCATCTCCCATGACACTCCAGATTCTCTGTCATCCAGTACTTGACGTCTGGAATAAGCAAGCAAAACTTATCAAAAATGGTTCCAGCCGATGTCTTTCACCAGGATAATATCCTCGACCTTGCCGTGAGAGCTATCCAGCCCGCAGGTGACAGACAGCCGAGTCTCAAAACACCATATGAGGCTGTGGCTCTGATCGGCCATGCATGCATGGTGGCAGTTGATTTCAGACTGGTTGGTCTCAGTGAAGAGCACAACTTAGGTATGTCAACTCTGTTTCGATCGCATTGGTCAACTCTTATTAATATTCTCCAGAATCATCTACAATTACACCTTCCCTCCCCACAGAATGGAACGCTAACGATACATTTGCCTTTCGGTACGCACATGCGCAGTCTTCGACGGAGTATCTACTCAAAGTGAGTCGGCTGGGAAATAACGCAGTGATCTTTGCACTGGCCTTGGGAGATGACCGAACCAGCTCGTTCGACATCCCCGTCAAGAATTACATCTCCACCTCTGCATTCCCACTATCTTCCTCGGACAATATCCCTGCGTCTTTGCGAGAGGCTTTCATCTCGCCACCTGGACTAGGCGACTTGGTCAGTTTATTCAGAGTCAACGTCATCCAGAAACTCGCGCCCGGTTTGTACAAAGAGGGGTATGAAGATACAAGCCAGCCACCCAGGGCAAGGCCACAAGAAGAAGGACAGCCGGGTATCCCCCAAGATGGCGCCCTCCCCGAGCCTGCTCGTCCACGTCCGTTTGACGATCCCCTAGCGGCAGCCCCTCGCCGCTCCAACCCACCAGACTTTGCCCCGCCCGGGTTCGAAGATGAGCATCATATGAATCGGCCCCCGCAAGGATATCCAGGAGGATTTGGAGGCAGAAATCCGTACAACATTGGAGAGCGAGATCTTTACCCAGCAGGACTTGGTCCCAATGATCCTTTGCGCGGATCTATGGGCCCTGGCTTTGGTCCAGGTGGCGGGGGTATGCATCCTACCTTTGATGACCCTCTCTTCGGCGGACAAGGAGGATCTGGTAATGGTGGATATGACCCCCGTGCACCGCCCGGTGCCAGATATGATCCCGTAGGACCTGGTGAGCCACCTGCTGGTCGTAATCGAGGAC
>PKQL01000229.1:0-39865 GCA_002916455.1 Penicillium sp. CF05
GGCTGGTAGTATTGGGGAGGCGGGGCGTGTGAATATTGCCCATTGATGCCGTTTATAGGGCTTTCGAAGTAATGTGTGGCAGCAGCGTAACCCTTAGGGTTTTGGGGGAACATCATATCAGGGTGCTTCATGCCCGGTTCAGGGGAGCGGATCTCGGAGTCGTCCGCATGGGTCTTGACATGCTTCTTCAAATCCTGGGGGCGCTTGAAAGCCTTGCCACAGAAGTCACACTTGTGAGGCTTAAGTGGCACATGAACGCGGATGTGGGAGGTGATATGATCACGCTTGACAGTTGTGGTGTTGCAAGTGCCCCACTGGCAGGTCAGGTTGAGGTTGTTGGTGCTTTTACGTCCAACGTGACGCTCGCAAACATGCTCCTATACGGAGTATTATTAGCATGTTTTCGGATTGAAATTGATTGATCAAGCTTACATATAGAGACTCGGCGGTGGGCGACTTCTCCGTGCAACCAACCCACTGGCAAGGCAACTGCTCACCGACGCCGTTCATAGAGGGGGCGTTGTTCACCGCCGCAGTGGCGGCCGCAGCAGTCGCCGTGACTGAGGCAGAAGGAGCTGGAGTTGCTTGGATCGGCGCCGCTTCAGCAACAGGCGCAGGCAACGTCGGCTGCGTAGTAGAAGGGGTATGGTTCTCCGTCATGATGCCAAGAAACTCGATCTGGAGTTGGCGGAAAGCCTAGGGAACAAACGGTAAAGAATAAAAGAAAACAAAATAAGAAGATCCAACGACTATAGAGAAGAATAACCCTATATGTATACTATAAGGCAAGAAGGGAAAGGGGGAAAGAGGTGAGAGAGAAAATGGGGGGTTCTCCGCAGAAGAGGAAAAGGAGCCGAGCCTTTGCCCAGAAAATACCGCTTTGCTAAGCCTGGCGGAAGGACAAGGAGAGAAACGAGCAGACCAAGACCGGGCCAAGCGTCGGTGCGGGCCCTAAAGACCAAGAGGCGTTGGCGCCATGGCTTTTGACTGGTGGACCGGTGGGGGAACGAGGGGCTGTGTGTGAGCATTCCAGGGCTTACACGTAGCACAGTAGTGTACAGTACGGTATTTTTAATATAATTTTAGGAAGGTTTCTGTATTTTTACCTATTTTTACCTATTTTTACCTCCTCTTACATACATTTTATATACGTCTGAGCGACCTCCGTACATAACTGGCCTATCTAATAAATGAAAGTACGTCCGTTTTACCCTAAATTAGCTTAGTGCAAACATACCGTACATTCAAGGTAAAATTATTAGTCTGATGGCCTCACCGTTCCAACTCAATGTTCCAATATTAAAAAATAAAAAAAAAAGGGAAATGAGAGTTAAGGAAACAAGGAGTGGCGTGTTAATTTCGCCAAGCCAAACTTCCAAGAAACATCCCATGGGCAATGCTTCTTGGCAGCCAAGTGATTCCTCTTGCCAATAATTCCCGCTCCGGAGGGGACCAAGACTCAGGTCTTGGACTCTTGGAGTCTTGGTATGACGAAGTTCATATCCCTTTGGTATTAACTTTGTCCCCAGGTGTGACCAGTCCCCTGATTAATTCGGCTGCCTGGTCTCCTTGTTACGGCCGGCATGCATGACTCGGTTGGTTTCGGATTAAATCACTGGAGACATCTAGAGGCGCTGACATGCACGGAGTAGGCATCCATTTTCTATACCACACCTTCTATATTGTATATATTGTACTCTAATTTGCCTATCTAATTCTATGCTATTTGTGACATTCTAGCCTGACATGTCAGACTACCCCTGATATGTATATAAATATATCCAAATTTCCAAGCTTGTCATCTTCACAAGGGCCTAGCCCAAGCATTCCAGGTACTCCTTAGAACGTAGCTTGGCCAGTGGCTTAGCCAGAGGCCAGAGCACCCACGTGCACGTCTTCCCCTCTTAGTGCAACTGCCACCTCACCTTCCCAAACGGTTCCGCCGCTTCGGTTGGTACCAACTCCAAACGTTCAACCCAACCTTCGTCCCCTTCGTAACAGGGAACGCGGCGTGCCAAGTCTCCGGATACCCCGTCCCATCCTGCCGAAGATTCTCCCAAAAAACTGCATTACCCTTGATAGGCTTGAATGTGATACCCATCTCCGCTTTCCCCTTCCCCTTCCCTTTCCCATCCTGCTCGCAATCCAAAAATCGGCACCACCCTTCCCCATCCGGCATCCTCAACCGTGGAAAATTCGTCCCCCCACCTTCGCAGTCCGCTTCTAGATATACCATAAACGTGCTAAAACGGTCTCCGCCCCGCGCAAGCGACCCGGCCCAGTCATAGTGGTGGCGGTAGTGGCCGGAGGCATTGTAGCGCTGCGCCCACATTCGCTCGATGTACAGGTCCGGACGCCAGCCCTGGAAGGCGCGGGCGCGGTCTTCCAGACAGCGAACTGTGTCGTCGCGGTCGAGGAGGGCACGGTCGGAGAGGCGTTTTGTTGGGTCTATTCGTTCTGTTTGGCCGTCGTAGACGATTGAAGGAGTGTATTTATTCACGCTGGGATTCGGGGGAGGTTTGTCCGGTTAGCTTGGTCTGTAGTTATATTCTGTATGTGTCTTATGGTATACATCTGTATCCTCGAGGGTCGGTTCCGGTTGAGATTGGTGGGTTACCTCATGTCTAGGATGTGGTTTGCTTCGGTTTCTGAGATGAAGTTCTCGATGTACATGATCAGCGGTTCGTGCGAGAGGAGATGCACGCTGTACCCCTCTGCGCTGGGACAGCTGAATGGTACGCCATCTTCGGGGCTGACGAAGCTGTCGTCGGTGAGGTTGATACCTGGTCCTGGTGCGCTGGACTCGTCGAAGATGTCGTCGCTGTCTCTGGGTGGTGCCAGCAATCCCGGGAAGTATCCGCGCACTAGCGGATCAAGGATGAAGATATACACAGGGATGAAGTAGATAGCCCAGGTAAAGACTGTGGAAAGTTTTGGGAGTGACGCCATTGGGTTGACTATAAATAATCACGGGGATATGTAGGCCAAGTAATGTACAAGCCCTGGAGGGGAGATTCGGACTGCTAGCTCTCCATGCGACCGGGGCGGAGGTTTGCGGATGCTAACAATTGATCCGTCTCTCGGTAGAAACAAAGACTCATAGGCAATGGAAGAGGAATATGATCAAGAAAAGGTGTAGTGAAGGGCCATCTTGCGAAAGGAGAGGTTCTAAACGTTGAGGTGGAAGTTCGAAGTATGTGGGTCAAACAGATTATGGGCTAACCCGGAGATAAGTTGAGTATGACTTCATCAGCAGAACGTCCAAGTTGCTCCGTGTTTGAGACATGGTATCACTTAGAAAAATAGCTACATAGGTAGCTATATAAGGACCTGTTATGCGAGTCGTTATGTGTGTAGGAACCCGATGTGAATATTACGGTGTGAAGATTCCGATTCGATTCCGATTCGATTTGTTGATAGAAATATACCCTTGAGTGTGTGTAGCATGTACACTTCCAAGGTTATGTTCAATTCTTAGATTTGCCTTTTTGAATGGCATCCAACGATTGACATTCCAACCGCAAAATAGGCCCACGAAACCAGATCAACCGTCACGTGCGCATACGATGGATAGTGAGCCAACCCTTTCAAGGGGATGAAGGTGAAACCACTGCGGCGACTTTCTAGTCCGTACTTGCAGGGATATATGTAAGGATAAAGGGCTGAAAATGACAACATAGGGCAGAAAGAAGACATTTAAGGGGTATAGAAATCCGGTGTACATTTATGTATATAGCTAGGTGCAAAAGGCGAGACTCATAGTCCCAACCAGGTATCAACAGTTTTTACACCAAGATTTTGGGGTTCATAATAGCATATCCTCGTGAAAAGCAGAGAAAGCAAACATGGCAAACCAGATAAACCAGACCAAGACTCAAGTGCTGTTGGCATTCATCCACTGAGCCCAATCCTCAGCAGACGCTCCGTTGCCCGGTTGATACGCGGCACTATTGCCAAACAGGTCATCAAAGGAGATGCCTAGGTCCATATTCATGCCCATGTTCTCATCCATGCCCATGCTGAAATTAGGCAATCCATTTGGACCGGGAACTTCTGGCTGTTGTGGTGCCGACTCGGTTGCCATGTCGTTTGGATTGTTGGGTTGAAAATTGTAGCCCTGCCAGACGAAATTCTGGTTGGGGATTGAGACTAGGTCTGGACTACTGATCGCCTCTACCGGAGTCTGGCTTTGTGAGATTGGGGAGTGGACGCGGGATGAAGTTCGTGAGTGGGAGGGGCGAAGGTGGCTTGGCACTGATGACTTGATCCCCGCGGGATTCGCGATGGGGAATTTCGGCATGTTCGTGAAGTCAAAGTTTGGAGTGGATACCCCTGCGCAGGAGGGGTCGCCTGGTGTGGAGGGACCCATGCCTGGTGCTGAATCGAAGGGATACTGCGATGGCATACCCGCAGGGTCGTGCCGGAAGTGATCATCTTCCAAAGTGGACATGGGCTGTGTTGGATATGCGAATGGATCGTCTGATGGGAACATCATTGGCATGAGATCTGGGAGATTGGACGGATTGGTGAATTGCTGAGCCCATGCTAGACTTGATGGCTCTTGATTGGGCATGGAGGGCGTCATGCCGGATGAGGAAATGTGTTCTGGGGTGGTCATGGTTTCCGTCAGAAGCTCGGGCGTGGTTGTCCATGTGGATTGATGATTAATGTCAGTAGAGCGATTGCTGACAGGTTGGACATTGTCCAGACTTCGTTGTCGGCGGTTCTGGTCATCAATAACAGCCGACGGGGACATCATCTGCACTGGGAAAGTGCTTGACCGATGTGGCAGCGTTTTCTCGAAGGTAGGCTTCGGTTCAGGCTCAGCAGTGTTAGATGGCGCGGGCCGCTTGAGGTTGACAGGAGTCTTTGAACTCTGGCGATTTTTCAACATCTCGGGCAAAGTCTTGAAGAGGCACTACGGCATAATTAGTCAAGGTCATTCCAAAATGAGGGCATGAAAACTCACGTTTAAACTCTGAGAACACCGGTCGGCAGCAAGACTCTTCTTGGCCAATCCGGCCAGAGTATTTTTGCCCTCCATGGCATCCTTCAGGACGCCATCTTTGGCCGTAGGTGAGTCTGGATTCTCAAGCACAAAGAAGATCAAGGAGAGAATAGCGAAATATGTCGTATACATGGTAAACCAGAAGGACCCATTGAGCAGTCCCCTCTTTTGCATTCCAGTCGTGATGTGAACGATGTTTCGGGAAACGCTGACGCAGGCAGCTGCACAGGCATATGACCGCTTATCCACGCCACGCGCTTGAGAACCACCTGAGACGTAGTGGAGGAACGGGCGGTACATTACCATCTGCACGTGGGCGTAGCTTATACGCAGCAATTGCCGGACACTAGTTAAGCATTAGTCGAATCGATTCAATGCATCAGCACTGTAGATTTGAGACTTACCGTTCCAGCTGGGGCGACACTTCTGTGCCCGGTCGTAGAGCAGGAGGCAATTCCTCCATCCAAGTTTGCAGATCTCGCTCGATCTCTCGGATTTTTGAGTGGCTGACCATGTATCGCTGGTCTGACTTGGAGCGATAGCGAGCATTCTTAACAGGGTAGATATATTTCACCACCTTCAGGATGATGTTGGAAAGACGAGTGTGTGCATTGCATCCAGCCATCAGCGGCGTATAGTTAGACGGAGGTTGAGTGATTCCTTCGGAGGTGATGTAATCACCGTCGACCTCCATTGGGTACTCTTGATCGATATCGTCGTCACTCAGCATCTGGGGAAGACCCAGGAGAGTGCTCACGTAGATGTCCATCTTGCGGACGACCCAGAAGATGCGCTTTCGAAGTTCTCGCTCAAGGGGGTTGAAGTCTGCCGCAACAGAGCGATGGAGACCTAATCGCAGTGCTGAACGAAGTGCAATTCCAACATATGAGTAGCATGTGCTCAGCTTCGCAGAGGATTGGAGGAAGAGGACCATAAAACAGATTGCCTGGAGAGAAACCAAGTCACGACAGTCGGTGATCTCCAGCAGTTGTCGACCGGCTTTGAAGAATTGGAACCTGTCAAAGAAATTAGTCGGTGTCCAAAATATCAATATGGCTTTACTATGACTTACCCTTGACCTATTGCGCCTTCGTAGCCAGATAAATCCAGGGTACCCTCTCCCGATTCATCGTCCGAGAACAAGCAGCCAACGGCGATGACGATATATAAAAGCGGCAGGAAGGTGTTCTCTTGGTTCGTGAATTGTTCCGGGGGAGTATCGTAAATGCGCTCCAGACTCGCAAAGAAAGAGGGTATATGCACAAATTTCATCAAGGAGCAGGCATGGTCGATCGCATTGTGACATAAGCGACGAGCAACCGCCCGCGGAGGCAGGTCATGTGTAGGAGGTAATGTTGTGTCTTGAGGCGACTCGGACATAGACTTTGGACTATCCAGCATATGCGCGGTTATTGAGGAACGCGACCGTGCCATGGGACCCATAAGATCCGTGGCGCCCAACTGCTTGCGCAGTCGGCGAACAAAGAGGAGGCCCGATGTGTGCCCATGATAATCCCAATGGCCTTGGTCATCCCGATCTAAGCAGCCCGAATTATCGACCATGGTTTCCAGCAGTCCCTCGTCTGCCCCTTCCTGCGCTGTGTCTTGTGCAACCGACGGTTTGACATCTTCGGTCGCTTGTTTTGATTTTTGAGCGGCTGTGAATTTCTGCTCCGTCGCATGCACGTCTAATTGCGGATCATCGAGGTCGACATTTGGAAGAACAATTCGAAGGAGCGCTTCGGCCTTTTGGAGCCTATTTTCAAGGGCCTCGACATATTGGGGAGCGGGATTTCGACGGCGATTGGAAGGTTGGTCGTACGAACACTCTACAGAACGATTGTCAGGGCATATGAACTTTTTCCGAGGTTTAGGTGCATAGGACTCTGCGTACCATAACTATAGACTGTGCAATGAGTACATGGCTGTTTGCCATCACACTTGATCTTTTTTCTGCGACATTCGTCGCATGCGCGGCCAACCCGACGTCTCTTTTGCGCGGGCAGTGTTTTGGGGTCTGTGGTGGAGGCATCTTGGGTAGGAGTGTCATGGTGATCGTCATCATGCGAATACTTGACGTCGTTCATGGGCGCGGGATCCTCCTCATTTTCGCCAGAAAGAGGGCTCGTCRTAGTCGCCATGACTGGATATCTGAGGTCCGTAAAATGCACGAAGTCATGTAAAGACAGATGGTGGCCTTGGCGGGCGATCTGAAGTGAATATCACTATCTCACCAAATAGCATGGATCACCGTATATTTTGATAGTTGTAAGATAAGCCGAGTGAAAGAGGAAAAGGACGAGTTGTGCAAAGTCAGTTCCTGAAAAAGTCGAACTTGAAATTGGAGTACCTAGTTGGAAGGGTCTGAGGGGGATCTTTTGAGGGGGGAGATCGACGATGATGAAATGATTAATCCCGAAAGCGGTGTGCAATAATATCAAAAGGCTTCAAAAGTACGAGTACGGAGTATTTAGGTATGGAGTACATACAAAGAACATTTAAACGTCCACGGGTATATTAACATTTGAATCCAACTTTGGAAGAAAATTGGAAGAATCAGTTTAGTCATAAGTCATATGCCATGGTGCCCAGGTGGATATCGGAGGTTCACAATGCACGCCGAGACATAAAAGCTGTCATATTTTTCTTTTTTTCCAGAATTTTCCTTTCTAATTTGAGGCATTTTTGGCGATTTTTGCGATTTTTGCGATTTTCAGGTCCAATAAGAACCCGAGTAACTCGTTAAGGCTTTTAGCCTTGTCTCCACTGCCCGATTTGTCTAGATCCGGATCAGTTCGACTTCTTTACGGAGACTCCGTTCGGAGTTACTAACTATAACTATTCCAAGGTTCGAGTCTCCGATTTGTGCAATAAGGAAATGCATATGCAATATATGTTACTTTTGAAACTGAACTACAGCGGGATCTTATTAATGGGCTCTTGGAACTTATAGTACCATTCTCACAATACTAGCCCGTTTCATTATTATCTATTCTTCATGCACACTACCATATACCCGGTACAAGATCACCTGAGAACTAATCTATTCCTCAATCTATTTGTAATATTGTGACCTCAGTTCACTACTACAAGTCCGTTTCTATTATTCCAACCTTGGAAGGTTGTTCCCTACGCAATAAAGACATGGCGGTACAGGTACAAAGTACAAAGTACAACATACAGTGGACCCTTGAACGCCCTTGCGCTGTCATCATGAAGGGGTCTACCTAGGTACCATGCGTAGTCCTCGAAACAACCTTGGAAGGCAACATGCGTCAAAATGCTTCGACAGCCCTGTGACGCGAAACCTGGGGAATGCAAACATTGAAAATGACGTCTATCGCCCTATACACGACAATCCATTCAATGTTTTTAAATCGGGGGCTCCCGAAGTTGGGGTTCGCGATATGCTTCATTAATAGCCCTTTACGTACAGAACATTGCCAAAAAATTGACTGCCTCATAATTATCCAGAACTAACGAGTATTAATTAGGCTATTGACTATCTCCCTATCGCGATCTAGTCATGAAACGGTTCTGGCGATCCCTCGCATCCCGCATGGCATTCCATTTCGCAATTCGTCCCCCTGCGGCACGTCCCACTTTCCCCAATATGGATCGGCATGTATAACAACGCCAACGCGACATTCTCTAACTCGGCCTTATATGAATTGCCTCGTCCTCTACCATTCTCACAGGCTATGGAGCCACGCGACACGTACTATGACTTTCTACCTCGTCACCTTCTGCTGCGCCTTTGCCGCGCTGGGGTCATTCCTATTCGGCTATGATTCCGGCATGCTCTCTTCCACTATCGAGCACGAGGCCTTTCTGCGCCGATTCGGGTCTCCAACCTTGTCCGATGCCGCCGTTGGGGGCATCGTTTCGTCGTATATCGGTGAGACTCTGTCTTCGTCGGATCTTGTCGCGGTCCAGATCTAATCTTTGTGATTAGGAGGCGCAATTGTGGGCTCGGTCCTCGCTCCGTACGTTTCGGATTACTATGGCCGTCGTATGGTCCTCTTCATCGGTGGTCTTCTTGGGATTCTGGGTGCTGGCCTCCAGGGAGGCGCACTCACTATCGCAATGCTTATCGCCGGTCGATGCATCGCAGGTCTGGCAGTCGGGCAAATGTCTGCCACTATTCCCGTTTATTGTGTAGGTCGATACACTGTGCCGGCTGTTAAGCTTTATCTGACGTGACCCCAGAGCGAGGTCGCCCCGCCACAGATTCGGGGGATACTAGGTAGTATGCAACAATGGATGATTGGCTTGGGGTTCGTGGTAGCTGTGAGTGGTCGCGCCGGGATTTTGGTATGATCGAACTAACCGGTCTCAAGAAATGGGTGGGATACGGATGTACTCTTCGAGGTGGAGCCTTCTCCTGGCGTTTTCCACTCTCCTTCCAAGCCGTGCCAGCAGTAATTCTCGTCTGTGGCGTCTGGCTCCTTCCCGAATCGCCAAGATGGCTCATCGAAAATGGCAAAGAGGGAGAAGGCCGCTCAGTCCTCGCCCGACTCCATCTCAACCGGAGCGCAACCAACAACCATCTACTCGAACACGAGCTCTTCCAAATCAAAGAGGGCCTAGCATCCGAGAAGCAATCAGCCATACGATCCTGGCGTTACCTCCTTCTCTCCCCGCGCTGGCGACACAGGATCCTCCTAGCCTGTGGTTTGCAAGTATTCACCCAGTGCGCAGGCACAAGCGTAATCTCAAGCTATGGCCCACGGCTCTTCAACACGCCCGGGCTTACAACATCAACATCCCTCATAGTAATCGGAGTCTGGGGTGCGCTAGCGCAGTTCTGGAATACGGTCTTCATGCTCTTCATCGACAAAGTCGGCCGCCGGAAACTGCTCATCCCGTCACTGCTCGGCATGGGAGCAGCCCTGTGCGTCGAAGCCACGCTCGCGCGGTACATCGATTTCAGCGACACCAGCACCAACCCACATGCTCAGCGAGCTGCTATCGCCATGTTCTTTGTCTTCTCGTTCTTCTTCACGGCTCTTGGCATGATATCCTGGGTCTACCAGACCGAAATCTTCCCCACGCCCATTCGAGCACGCGGCTCGTCCATGGCGACTGCCACGAACTGGAGTGTTAGCCTTATCTTTTCGCAATGTTCGCCTATTGCACTGACGGATATCGGGTCCAATTATTTATATTGTTTTGTCGCGTTCAATTGGGTGACGATGGTTGTTGTTTGGGCCTTTTATCCTGAGACTGCACATTGTTCTCTTGAGGAGGTCGAAGAGGCTTTCGTAACACAGTTTGTTGGTGAGCCGTCGGAGCATTCTTTTGTTGATGAGAACGCTTCGGTGGCTATTACACCGCACTCGCAGATCCGACATAAGGGACTGCATCCGCTGTCGATGCATCCTACTGACACTGTTAGTATTGGTAGCAGTCACAGTGGGTGTGGGTCTGGGAATGGGATGGAAACCAAGGAGGTTTAAATTGTACGATATCGGATTTATGAAGTGACGAAGTGAGGAACATTTATGGAGAGACCACCTCGTATTGGAACACAAACGTCTCTAGGTATAGATCAACATTGAAACGAGACCCTGGATTCCGCATATCCGCGCATCAGGCACACAAAGGCACTTTATCATCCGCAGTAAAGTGCAATGGGTAATGAGCTCGAGTCGGCGGCTAGTATATCGCCAGACTCCAGCCCATTTTTGCTTTTGGGGTCAAATATACCGGAGGTCACGGTATCGTTTCTCTGCGATGTCGCTCTTCCATTTTCTTTTTCGATACTGTGCTGTATTTTGGCTAAGATGACCAAACCACTCCCGATTGCCCTTTCGGGTATACAAGGACCCACATCCGAAATAGGCAATTAGAACCACCATCATAGAAAGCAAAGAAAGTCCCGATAAACTAAAACAAACTACAACAATACTAAGTCAAGCCCCACACAGCAGAAACAGACTGGAAAACAACAACCGCCGAATGAGCCCCATCAGGATAAAACCTTCATAGAACGCTCCCAGCAGCGAATACATCCCACCGGCTCGGAAAAGAACGACTCCGAAACAAGACTGCTTGTCTGCGATTCATAGGGGAGAACACAGTCATCCACGTGCCAAAGCTGTACGGCTCGGCTCGTTTGAAGTCCACGGGTCCTATTTCCTGATTATGGAGTATTTCGAGGGGGTGAGTATGTCTGGTCTCAGTGAAACGGAGAAGGGAGTTGTGAAGGTGGAGATATTAAGGCTTCGGAGACTTTGAGAGGGATTCAATCTGGGAGGATCGGGGGCCCTGGGGTCTGGGGGTTGGTTATCCCGCCCTGGCGGGCGTTGAATGCTTCCGAGAAGGACTGCTGGAGGTTGAGAGAAGGAGAGGAAGGGGAGTATGGTTTCTGTCAAAATGAATTCCCGCGTACCCCCAGTCAATAATAGCAGCTATTTTTAAAGTCCTAGGATCAATAACATTATGTTGCGATAAGTCAGGCCTGATTATTTTGAAGGCGCCTTCTATGAGCGACCGGGATCATCGGTTGCTTTGTGCGGAAGTTGATGATGTGCCCCGGTTGTTGCGGTTACTTGCGAACCATCCTGTGGAATGCATATGGGTTTGGGTTGCATGGGCAGAGCGCGTGTGGAAATCAAATGTCTATACTCTATACAATATACATCTATCCCTTCTACCTCTATGTGGCCGTCTATTTTTTTCGTGAATCAAATCAAAACCCCTAAATCACAACTAGCGAGAGACATATACTTAACAGCAAATCATACAAAATTCCAACGTCGGAATAAAGCATGTGGTAAACGCCGATATCGCTTAAATCGGCTCGTCGCGAGGCTCAACAAGAATCTCATTCACGGAGACATGTTCAGGTTGAGTCAGGGCGTGAACGATGGAGTTAGCAACATCTGAAGGATCGAGGATCTTCGCTCCGGATGGCTCTCCGAATTTCTTGACGGCTTCGGTATCCGTCGACATGCCCAGCAAATCTGTGGAAGTGTTGCCGGGCTGGATGCTCGTCACGCGCAACCCAGCGCCTGCAGTCTCGAGGCGGAGGGCTTGGAGGGTGGCCTCAACGAAGAACTTACTGGCCGAGTACACACCCAGACCAGGGAAGACCTTACGTCCGGCGTCGGAGGAGATCGCGACGACATGGCCGCGGCCGCGCGAGAGCATGCCAGGAACGGTCGAAGACAGAGCGTGCAAGAGACCCTTGCAGTTGACGTCGACTGTACGCTCCCATTCGTCCATCTGTGTGTTGGCCATCATGGTGAAGTACATGACGCCAGCGCATGCAACCAAGATGTCGACTGGACCGAGCTCCTCACTTGCTGCTTGGATGAGAGCCTCTACCTGAGTCTTGCTTGTGACGTCGGTCGACCGGAGGATACACTTCACGCCATGAGCTTCGACCTTGCGCTTGGTGCTCTCAAGAGCATCCAGACGTCGGGCGCCAAGTGCCACAGCACAGCCCTGCTTGGCTAGGGCGGCTGCTACCGCCGCACCAATGCCAGAAGAAGCACCGGTCACCACAGCAACTTGGCCGCTGAGTGGCCCCTTCACTGCAACCTCGGTGGATCGGTTGAGGGCATTCTGACGAGATGGGGGCCGGGGCAGCCATCCTCGGGCAAACCAATGCCGAGTGTAGGTCTCCAGCAACAGGCTATCCACCTTGGGGCGCTCGATAACGGCCCGGAAAGGTCTGGTCAAAGCGTTATCAAGGACCACGATGTCCCGGAGGAACTCGACAGTCGGCATGCCACTGCGAAGAATGTCGACGGTAAACGAACCATCGCCACCCTTGGCTGAGCCTCTCTTCTCGAACCACAAAGCCACCCACTCATCCCATGGGAGAGGTTGTGTCTCATAACCAAGCTCTTTGAGGTCCTCAAAGACTGAGCGAGTATCGACCGGCGTAGGATCTCCGAGATGGAACATCGTCTGATCTTTCTGGGTCTGAGTCGCAAGATGGACAATGGATTTGCTGACAAAGTTCACAGGGGTCATCTCGGCACGCCATCCTTCCACGTCTGGGGCGTAACCAAGCTGGATGGATTCCACAATCAATGCAGTGAGCAAATCCCACGCATTGGCGGAACCTGTGACACTGTGACCGCTGATGGTACCACACCGGTGAATCTTGACCGGCAATCCACGCTCACCGGCCTTGAGAACGAGCTGCTCTGCAACCCACTTTGTCTGGCCATAGCCATCGACTAGCCTTTTGGGGACGTCTTCGATGTCTAGCATGGTAGTCTCGGGCCAGCCATTCTCACCAGATGGTGGCAAGACACCGTTGGTAGAGATATACTGCACGGTCGCGCCACCCTTGGCGGCCAGACGAAGAATCTCTCTTGTTCCACCGACGTTTGCTCCCCGAAGTGCAGCATAGGGGTAAACAAGGTTGACAGTGGCTGCAGCATGCACAATGACTTGGACACGAGCCGCGATATTGTCAAATTCATCCGGACCCAGACCAAGATGAGGCCGAGAAAGGTTTCCTGGCAAGATTTCGAGACGCTCCAGAATAGAATCGCGCCAGAGCCCCATGTCTAGGAGGTTCCTGCGGATTCGAGCCACACCTCCGGCTTGATCATCCTGCTCGGGGGCGCTGAAACGCACAAGACAGATGATTTTAGCTGAGGTGTTCTCAATCAAATCATTGAGCAGGAAAGCGCCCAGGAAACCCGTCACACCAGTCAAAAGCACCGTATCGGCCGAGGTGATTGAAGTGATCGCAGTGTTTGTGGGCTTGATGTCCTCGTCCAGTGTGGCATCGGAAAGCAAGACCGCCGGCAGATTTGCTTGTACTTCTTCAGCGTGGCCGTCTCTGACAGCACGCACAGTTTCCAGGTGTCCGGAAAGAGTAGTATTCTCTGCCAGACGGGGAATAGGAACACGGAAGCCGAAACGTCTGGAAAGCTTGGATGACAGATCTGCCAGAGACAAAGAATGTCCTCCGAGATCGAAGAAACTATCTTCGGCCTTGATCAGGTTCTTTGACACTTTCAGAACAGTCTCCCAGATTGCCGCAATGTCACTAAGACCAATCGGGTCCTTCCCGGCGCTCTGTTCACTGCCACTGGGACTGGAGCTACGAGGCGAAGGAAGGCTTTTCATATCAACCTTGCCGGAGACATCGCTAGTGGGCAACTGGTCCAGTGCAACCCAGAGAGCTGGGATCATGTATTGGGCAAGATGGTTCTCGAGAGCACGACGCGCACTGGGGGAGTGGCCGGACTCGTTGATCACGACTGGGGGACGATCGGATGAAGACTCCTTGTCGGGAACAACATATGCGACTAGTTGTCGGTCCAGTCCATCGCCGTACGCAGTGACAACACACTGATTGACAGCCAAGTACTGGCAGATGTCACTTTCGACCTTTGCCGGGACAACGGAATATCCGCGCAGCTTGATCATGGCGCCGACGCGGCCGGTGATTTCGAGGAAACCGGAAGGCAGCTTACGGGCCAGATCGCCCGTCCTGTACATACGAGCACCGGGTGTGGAATCGAAGGGGTTCCGGGCGAAAGCCTTGGCGGTGGTCTCGGGAAGGTTAATGTATTCCCGCGCCAACAAAGGACCTCCAATAAAGAGTTCTCCTGATGTACCCATCTCTACCTCCTGTCCATCCTCGTTTAGAACGTAGGTGTGTGTAGGAACAAGCGATGGGCCGACTGGACAGTAAATGGAGCCATCATCAATCATATCACGGATATCTCCGCAGGCAATCTCATGCGTTTCACACGCACTGTAGCAGTTGAGCAAGCGGGCATTGGGAAGGATTTTGATGGCCTTGTGGGCAAGATCGGTAGTCACAACCTCGCCGTTCAACCAAATGATGCGCAAATCAGGCACACGAGTACCGAACCGGGGATAGCGTGAAAGAACAGTAGCCAGGAGAGTGGGTGTCATGAGCGTTTCGGTGACCTTCTTAGCCGAGAGCAGGTCAACCAGAGCCGCGGGGTCATAGCTCGTTTCGTCGGGCACGATAACCACGGTGGCTCCGCGCAGTAGCGGCCGCAGCATCTCCCAGATGAAGAAGACATTGCAGGCCACCCGATCACCTGGTTGTACGTCCTGCACTGCAAATCTCAGATCGTATGATAGTACCGGGGCGCGGTGTGGGTTGGCGATTCCCTTGGGCTTGCCTGTCGTTCCCGACGAATAGGAGACAAACGCCAAGCGGTCCAAATCATCATCTGCCGGCAACGGAGAAGATTCCTTGGTGTGTCCGTTGGTTTCAGCAACGGCTGCATCCAAGGCAATTACCGGGACAGGCGCCTTGATTTTGTCGGCCTCGGACTTGTGGGTGATAATCACAGCGGGGCCAGCGTCGTCGATGACATCCGCCAAGAGGTCGGCGGGGTAAGCCAATTCGAGCACTAGGAAGGCACCACCCGCACGGAGCGCTGCTAGACAGGCAATCACGTAATGTGCGCTGCGAGGCAGGAGCACACCCACGAGGGTGTCACGGCTCACTCCATAGGTCCGTAAGCGACTGGCGAGTGTCTCAACTTCTTGATCCAGCTGGGTATATGTATATGCCGTGGTCTCATCTTCCAGGGCGATGGCATCAGGGGTTGCCTGCACCTGTCGCTTAAAGAGTGTGGGCAAATCCTTAGTGATGTCAAGGACGGCCATTGTTTCAAGTAACGAGGGTAAGAGAATCACGCTATACAGGTCAAACGCTGCCAAAGTTCAGTAAGGAAACAAAAGGATATGATTGAAAAAGTGTGGTCATTGGGATCTCGATATAAAATCGATGGTAGAAAAGAAGAAGGAAATAAATTTTGTTGAGATTCTAAGAGCTTCGAGCTGCCAATGGAATCCATTAACCTTCCAGGGCCAGACACCGTGTTCTCGTGGGGTTCTCCGGGAACGGGCTTTTCTTATCGTGTCTCCGGATTTTCTCGATCTTGGCAATTAAGCCATGAACCATTTTATGAGGTCTTACTTTTCTTCTTAGAATATTGAAACATGTTTATTTTCTTTTTATTTTTTTGTCTATACTAATTCATCTAACATCATAATCCTACCCTCAAGAAATACTACTTGAATCACGATGTAATTTAACTTGGCCCCACTTAAACCATTTGCATGTGAAAGGGCCCCTTTCCCAACACTTTGGGTTTCTAAGGCGTCATCACCTTGAAATGCGCAATGTGCGGCAAATTCTTAAATTAAATTTCTTTTAATTTTAGCCCCTAAGAAATTGCCCTGAGATATGTGGATTCACCTGTAGATTCAGGCATAAAATGCACGGACCACTTGTAGAGCTGTACAAATGCACAATATTGCCCTGATCAGGCATTAGCATATGCGGCAAACGCGTCAAGTTATCTTATAGTAACACCTCATCTTTAGGCACAGAGTAAGAATACCGGACCAATCAACTCTCATCAAATCAAAGCAGAACCGTCGACTGAAAGAATTACCCAGAGCCATTAAATGTGCAAAAATCGGCCGCCTTTATCAAAACATGAACCCCGATAGTATGTGTCAACCCACATATGGCCCGGGCACGTGCCCACATGCCTATCTGGGAATAGCTGGACGGAACTTCCCGTCTCACCTGGAACCAATCCCGCGATATTCATACATAATGATTTTCTGCATGTCCATAGACATGTACAATATATAGCCGTAGCACATAAACGGTTGTCAAAGGCTATATATAGGAAAGTGCCTTTCACAAATTAAGCCCCACGCCGCCTTTTTCTGCTATCTACATACGCAACAAACTGAGAAGGGGGAGAAAATATCTATTTCACCAGGCATCTAAAATGACTACCTGAGGAGACCAAAAAGACCCAGATGGGAAAAAGTTCTTTCTGGCGTCAGCAATGATGTCATTCCATGGCTGCTGGAAATGCCACACTCACCAACTATCGTACCGCTGCACTCAGTCACTACCTAGGTATGCTGCTCACTGGTGGATGATTTGCCCATATTGGCATCAGAATACGCGCGCAAGGCGATCGCCAGCAGGATTCCACCAACCTCTTCCATATCACTTCTGACCATTGTACTCCAAGGTCCGAATTCATGCATCTTGAGGAACGGACGGGCAGAACTCAGGGGCAGTTTATTGTTAAGATATTGAACATGGCTGCTGTCATAATCAGCGAAGGTGATAAAGATCTGATGACGGTCCTGCGACATATGAAGACGGCTAAAATTCGTAAGTAACACAGCCAGGTATTAAAGCGCGATCAGAGACCATATGTCAAATAAAGCGTAAGAGCAACTCCATAGGATAAGGAGAACGAAGGCGACTTACCGGCCAGGGAGATTCAAAGCGCCGGTGGGATCAGGATCTGATTTGTTCCACGCAACCATCTGTGCAGACTATTACCGACATCATGGCTGCTCGTCTGAGGACCAAGTCGCTGCGCCCGCATATAGTTGCCCCGGTTAGACCCCCCATGGTGGATTCTAAATGACCTACTAACCTTTCTAGTAGATGCTGGTCTGGTCTCTTATGGGTCCTCGCCATGCTCGTGTCTTGGAGGCTGATTTTGATGGAAAGTTCCTCAACATCCGCGCCTCCAAGCTTTACGATTTCACACAAAATGGCTTGCTGACGCGGGCGGCCAGACTTTGATGGATACCTCCTAGTTCAGTGGTGAATCCAGTTGAGGTACTTAGGCTGGACACTGCAATATGGTCCTGTCTGATAGTGGACTTGCGGCTCTTGGGATGTATGATAATGGATCTCTGCCTTATGGGCGAGCGTCGTTCTGGAAACGACCTCTCGACTTTAGTAACTAGTGATGGCGTTTTATGTGGCGGGTTGCTTTTGGTGCACTGGACTGCCGATATGCTGCACATTATGCTGGATCATTGATGTGGTGGCGCGGCCAAGATATTACACCATCAGTGTAGTGTTGGATACGAAATTGTGTGACATAGAGGTCGTGCTAGCTAGCAACAGTACTAATAAACGGAAGAAAATCTATAAAAAAGTACATACATGGGAGTCCCTGAGAGTACACCGAAAGAACTAGCAAAAAATTTCACCAAAAAGTCTATCCAAACAAATATAAAAAGGCCATATCAGCGGCTAACTATATTTATATCCTACCTTTGTAGCTATGAGTTGAATGCGAAGGCAGAATAAGGTGGTGTACATTATCAGCGATTAGGCCCGTTGTTGTGATGGACCCTAAAAAACTCTCATATACATCACTCCGTCAATGAGCCCATAACATAAGTAGTCGGCGCATCGAGAATTTCCCGACGAAGATCCGCTTCCCAAAGAGCCATGCACGACTCCCGCACCTGGAGGGTCAAACACGAGAACAAAAACTCATTAACACGGTACCACGACAAAGGGCTCAACCGCTGAGCAATCTTCAGCATGCGGCCAGCGAACCACGGACGTGCGGAGGGCGAAGTAGCAGTTGGAAAGTACTGAGAGAAGTCTGGGAGCTCCTCTACAGGGGCAGCGGAAGCAAAGCCATCGGAACTGGTGGGCCAGCCATCGAAAGTGCCGTCACTGCATTCAAGCAGTGTTTGAAGCCTGGCATCGACGGAGCCATTCATGCTGACTTCGCTGTCAACAATGGATTTCTCGATTGTGTCGAGGAAGAGTGCTGCGCGCCCTGGCGTGTTGCGGTAATCCCACATCGCGGCATTGAGTGTCATCAACACTGTTAAGTGAGCGATCATTTGCTTTCGATTGTCTGAGGTGGTGAATTGGGCGTCTGGGGGTGTCGCGAGGATTTGGTGGAGGATGGATGTCTCTTGGACTGCGGTGTGGCGGGTTATGTACGACAATTGAGGGTTATCGCGTTGGTATAGGGCGAGTTGTTCACAACGGCGTAGGAAGTCAAAGAATTCTTCGCATTGGAATTTGATCTCATCTACTGGAATCTGTACTGAGTGAGGTGGGAGAATTGTTCGAGGTTCGAGACTGGGCGAGACTTCTGAGAAGGCCGAGGAGGTGGAATATGGCGGAGATGGGATTGAGCGGGGTTTTGGGGTGAGCTGTGGTACTGATGCTAGAGAATCAGATGAGAATGGGGCATTTTGGTCGCATTCATAGAAGAAGCTGGCCCCCTGGGTCTCGTATCCCGGCAAGACGTAGTTTTCCCAGTTGGTCATCATGCCGATACGAGTGTTTGCGAATGCAGCGGGTCCATCACGAGCTCGTATCATCTCGCGTGCAGCTCGCATGCATGTCCAGCTCGTTTCTTCGTGGCCTGGTCGGGGATCGCAGTCCTCTAAGGCCGCGGCACTCAGGCAGGGAATTATTGCAGCATCGGAGATGTCATGAGGGTTGTCGGAGTTGTGTTCCTGGAGAACAGAGGCAGTACGACCTCTATGGAGAAGATTATTCTGAATTTCCTCTTCTTTACGGAGAGTTAGCTGCATGTAAGAAATGGCGTTTTGGAATGCGACGGTACCTTCCATTATCTCAGGCACAAAGGCCGGTGTATAACAATTGTGGGCCATGGGTGACAGGTAATGGGATTCATAGGAGGAGGCTGGCATATCGTTCAAATAGGAGTCAAATATCCTGTGTCCATTTCGGTTCAACTCTATAGGTAGAGTGTTGAAAGTGTCAATTCGCGCATCGCTGCTCATAGTATTTGGTGATGGCATGGACTGATATGAGATCGTAGACTGTGACGGCCATGAGGTATTGTTAAAATATAGATCATGACTTGGGGAACTTTGTGGATGTACATCGACGAAGCCATCCAGTGGAAGAGGAACATCTTGAGGTTGGGCCGAAGATGACCGGAAAGGGGAAAACGAGGGTACATCATTGGGTTCAATCAACGCAGGGTCCGACGAGATAGGATCCGAAGCAAAAACATCGCAATTAACCTCGACATTGAGGTCTTCCTTATATGTCACTTGCTTTCTCGTTGATCTCCTTGCTCGAGGTTGGTTGTTATTGTTGTCATCATCTGATTTCGCTTTCTTCTCAGGTCTTCGTTTCGCAACCCGTGTCTTCTTGGGCCTCCCACGTTTTGCTCGTGGTTCCTCCTCTTCACTTTCGCTCTGACGAGTGCCGCCTTTCTTCTGGCGCATATACTCTTGCATAACATGGCGCTTCACTTGGGTTAGGTTGGTTCGACTATTGTTCGAAGAGTCGATGAATTGCCACCGTACGTTGGATGCGTCCGGCGCATTGCTGGTCTCATCAAGAGAGGTTGACATTTTTCTGATTGCCTATGTAACGACAGTAGAAACAGATATGCGTAATTAGAACACAGGAGCCGTTCGTCTCCTTGTGGGGTAAAGGAAGGACAGTATGGAGAAATTTGATGGATATAATCGACGGAGCGAATCCGACGTCCCTGAAAGGGAAAAATCCAAGAATAACACACCAAACTAACAACAGGGTACCACTTTTCAAATCTTGATCTAACGTAAAATGGAATATAGTAACTGCATGATGAAGATAAGTACGGAGTAGAGACAGGGCATTAGTCGGGATATCGGGATATGCTTCTCCACTCATCTTCTTTTGACGAACTAGACGAGACTGGCATAACGGACTTCCAGCACGCTGGCCAAGACATGTGGAGATCAACGGTGCAACGAGTCAGGGGCCGAATAACTGCGTATGAGCGATGCACCTTTCGATAGCTTGGGGGCCAAACGCGCTGGCATCTACAATATACTAAAATTGAGACCTTGAGATTCAGGATCGATAAAATCATCCCCTGAAGGGGCCGTGCCAAAACCGATTTCTCATGTTGTTTCCTCCATATTAGGCTAGGCTTGATCTATCTGTGTGCCCGGATGACTACCCGGCATTCTAGCTGGTCTGCAATCTGTTGCCCATAAGTTGCCCGTCGGGTTACATGTTGAAAAGGATCATTATATAGTTCCCTCGGTTGAAAAATCCCTGCTATATTGTACCTTGCGATCTTTCATACCTTGTATGTGATGGAGAACCACATGGGTGAAGAGAACCCACACGTGTCAAACCCTGTAGGGCCTCGGGGGAGCTCCGTTCGTTAGTGTCTTGGCAATTAGGTCGAAGCATTGCATGACTTTTCCCAGCGTTTATGATTTGTTGCAGGAAGCCTGCAAGGGTCTATACATGTCAATGGATCCAGAGTCCCAGTTAGTCAGGAAATTCAACTTTGGAATTTTGTGGGGGCTGAAAGGGAGATATCTGCACGGGGGAAGTTCGGGAAGTTTTACGGCTTCAACGGTATATCTGCGCTATTATTATCTGAATTTGAGGATCATCTCATCTTATTGTATATGTTGCCTAATTGCGCTAGAAGTGGTGCTATATTAGATATAACGCTGTAATGATGCAATAGCAATTAAAACATCCTCGAACACTCCAAAACATAGCTCTATCAGAGAGAACAACAATCTGTCATGTTGATCAACCCTACTCCGGTGGAGTGTATAAATGTTAGAGTTACGGAGTACGTCGTGCCCTACTCCGTACAGATCACTATTCAATCCTGTAGTCTGAACCTTTGGAAATTTCAAACTACAACATACGAGACTATCCCCAACTCTCCGCCCCCACGCTTGCTTATACGCTTGCTACATGCCCCCTTGGGTATCTTTTTAGTCGATCCCCGGCAACCACTCGCCATACTCCGGGATATCCGTTTTGGGAAAAAGAAAATATATTCTTTCGTTTGTGGCGGAGATGCGCCAATCCTATTTCAGGGGTAATCTACTCCGTACAGAGCATTGGGTTATCGAGGTTGATTCCACCCATGAGGTACATCCTCTAGGCTGTTAGTGTGCTCCAGGGGGCGTGTGGTGGCTTCAAAAATACTGTGCTGGTCAAGACAGGCTTTACCCAAGCGGATTTTCTTGAGCCACCATTCCACAAGAGTTTCGGCGTCAGCCAACACTTCGCCGGTGTTTTCCCCAGAAATACCTTGTACCGGCAATGAAAGGCAATGGAACCCTAAGCTATGCAGGGCACAATCACCAATGATGACATTCCCCATTTGTATCTTGCATAGTACAAGGTTCATGATCTCCTCGTCACTTTGGTCATCACACGACATACCCTCGGGCAAATGCGCTGTAACCCAGCAATAACCTGGCATGTCGTCGTGGGGATCTGCGATTCGGCCCCTGCCGTTCATAAATACACTGGCTTGAAGTCTAGAATCGGAGGTCATTCTGTAAGCTAGTGGGGAAATGCGATTCTTGTCTTTCTTTTCTTCGATTGGCCGATTGGTGGTTAAAAATGCACTATGTGGATTATGAGAGAAACGTGAGGGTATTGAGGTCTTCTATACGTTGAATCCCGAGGCGGTTTATTCTCCAGGGCTGTACAATGACCGTTTCTAGTCTTTGACGAGATTCCACAATGGCTTTTGCAGCCTTATGGATCAAAGTCTTTATACACCGGGTTTCACAACAAAAGCCATGCTTATTCTTTGTTATCTTACAATGAATATGACACGGCCTTTTTGAGGATCTATCTGCTTTCGTTTTATTCGATCCATCCCATCAATGCGGGTGGTTCAAGTTTCATTAATCCGTATCCACAGGAGCAGCACTGTGATACTAGATTCGTACGTCGGTTATGGATTTTATCTACCGTGCGTTGTTGCCACTACAGCCCCACAATATGATATCCACAGGGTCAATTGCAATTTTAATGTCTCGAAGAAGACAAACTAAGGTCATGTGTGCAAATTACGTAGGGCGGAATATGGTTATCTTCCGGTCTTCAAGTAGACACATGTATCCAGTATGATGAAACCTCGCTGATCGTCAAGATTACTGAACATCTTCATGCATGTAGTTTGATCTGACCATAAAGAAGGAAAGTCAACGCCATTACTCTATAACTTGAATAACCTAACGGTTTCAAAAAGGGAAAGACCAATTAAAAAAAGGCAACATTGTATGGGGACTGAACCATATACTCCTTTTGGCCATGATCGCCTTGGTGGAGTGTTCTCTTAGCGGGAAATGCCGCACCTTTGATAGCTTTATTGGGATTGAGAATGTCCTCGTGGGTTAAACGGACCAGGACAAAGCGCAGGTACCTAGATGACTAGGAACTGCAGCTAACTGACATCCTAACGAGCGCAAATTAGACTAGCACTCATGACAAGTCAACCCTTGCTCTGTAGATGCATAGTCCTGGATGTATTTAAGGTTCACTCCCATAGACAGGCTAGATATCTATTTTGTAGAGATGTCCAAAATGCAAAGGGAATATTGTATTCCACTTGAGTGAAAATTTACGGCCAATAGGAGCCAGCCCTAAAAGGGGGGCGCCAGGGGGGCGCCACACTGTAGTCCGTAGGAAAAAGCCACTTAACAGACCTGTGAACGCCTAATATCACTCTTATTAGTTCCATTTGTTTGCCTGCTTTGTTAAACCGAGCTTCTTCAGCTAACTATTCAACTAACCCAATACAATGTACATTTATACCGATAGTGGAATCAGCGGGTTACCCTTGGCTCCGAATTTCCTCTTGTCCCCTCCACCTAGTCTTTGCCCTCAATATGTGGAGCATTGACCTACATCTAGTATCTGGAAATGTTCTCCAAGATGCGTGGGGCGGTTTTTTCTACCCTTACACCCCGATGACATATTCTGTCCCTGCTTGCACATCGATCTCACACGCTAGGCCGTAGTTCACTGACAATAACTGTTTTGGCCCCCATGCGCAGGGCGATCAACCATATGTAGCAGGATAAAAAAAAAGATGTAGGTTGCTGACCTGTAGATGCTGGCTTACTGTTCTCCTGTGGGCGTTATAGTAACTTTGCTGCCATTTGTAGGGCACAACTCCACAATAGCATCGCAGTAATCTTGTGGCTTTGGCGCCATCTTTCGTATAATAGGATAAGTTTCGCTCCAACTAATCGCCTGGTCCTCCAGGGCACTCTAAACTACGTTGCATCCCATCGGCTGATCATATGGCTCCCGTGCCTTACACCCGGGAGCTGCTCAGTCTTATTTTTACTTGAAACGTCTCCCCACGTGGTGGCCTATGGCTCTATCCGGCCATTTAAGGATCTTCGATTGCTGATCACTAAAGTCCTGTTACATAATGGAAAGAAGCCGATAACTAACTATGGGCTCAACGGCCAACCTATTGCTAATCCTAAACCATTATGCAAGACGATTGTAATGCTCTGCAATAAGGAGAGCACAGTAATAATTTGCCAATGGTTTCTATATATCACATACAACATAGATGTGTAACTACCATGCCTCACTCGCCAACCTACCACAAATGAGGGGGTATATATATCTTTTGAAACAGTGGGGAGTCGATCACCTTTCCTCCTAGACTTGATAGACCCGTGCCCACATTTACCATGGAATGGTATTACATATTGAAGAGGGCCTGGTGTCATTCCAGTCATACACTTGGCCTGAGCACAAAGATAAAGAAACCAATTGGGCATGACCTAAACACATTCCCGGTCAGGAGCGTTTGACTGTTCGCTATTTTTATTCCGATGGCCACTACTATATGCTGAATACTTGAATTTGGCTGTAGTTTATACTGTTGCATGTTTCTAATTTATATTTTCGTGAACATCTACAGAATTATGTATGCCACCTCCGCTTCGATTTGCTACAGGGCTTTGGATGCAGCTAAACTCCAACGTAAGTGCCTCCTTAGTTCTGTGATCAACTACATTCTTTTCAGAATCCAGTTGCAAGTCTCTAATTTGCATGTGCAAAATGGACAATACACTCTTGTTGGACAAATCCCGTCATTCACCATCGGCTACCTACTTAACCAAATGTATGGCTATCTATTTATCCGTAAGCTTTGCACATATGATGAAATGGAAGTGAAAACCGATACACAGCAGTAACACATATTCCACACATATGCACCCCATGGATGGAGGGAGTCTGTATAAGGACACTGGAAGTCTTGGGGAGAAATTGGTACATGATGCAAGTTATTGACATTCAATGACCCTTGAGCATCTAGAACCGAAAGGCAACAAAGAAAATACAGCATCTATATCAGTCTTGCGTGTTTCTAGCCCCTATTTGCAGACGGAGAAGGTGAACATTTATCAGATCTCGCTCTATTCCTCATATCAGTACCGGAATGTAGAGGTACTGAAGCGATAAAATAATCATTATTTGTCATATAGATATTTGGTAAAATATATTATTGATAACCTAACATCAAAGGTGACTCGAATATCATGCTTTCTCCAGGGACCATCCGAGGAGGAGTAGACGTGAAGTGGGAGATGTGAAGTAGTGTGTCGCGTGTCCGGGGATCTACTCACCGCCTTGGACCTACTCACCGCCTTCGCTGCCTTCGCGCTCAATCCGCAACTCCGACAATGTTCAACCTAAACCTCGAGCACTGGACATTGATCAAGCTGGAATCGACATTCTGTATGTTCAAGGGAGCATTTCATATTGTTCTCTTCTCTTAGCAACCGAACAGGAACCCTTGGCGAAGACATTGGACCAGTCCCCATCTCTTCGATCGGCGGTGGGATCGCGCCGACCCTTTAACCCCGTGAGAATTCCACAGTCAACACAAGACCACCGACAGCACTCTCCCAGTTGCAGAAGTGGGATCGCGCAGAGTGGGAAACTCCGGAAAGACCATCTGCAAGACTTTACACCCTCGTTGCAATACACATGATGTCTCCGGCAGTCTCGGTGGAACTTATATCGGTTTAGTTTTGCCCGCACTATCTTCGCTCGCATATTTGAACCTCGCAAGAGTCCACGCAAGCTTCGTTTCTCACAGATACGAACGGGAATTAGTACGGAGCTATTGTCGCGAACCAGCGCACAATATACATTACCGCTCTACTTGTGACAGCTATGGCGGAGATGGAAGCGACCGCCGGCGCAAACCACGTGAACGGCTCCGCGGCCACAAAGTCCACAACCAACCCCTACGAAACCAACCCTGACCACATCCCCAGCGATGACCCGTTTCTTTCCCAGAGTGCGCAGTATGGCCGCTACACACCCCGCACCGACGATTTCACCCCTCGCTTCATGAACTGGTATCGGTCTGACCCGGCCGTGAATGCGTTCTGGGAGAAGGTTGCACAGCAATACTGTACCCCGGAATACTCACTCAATCTTTCAGGACCGAGGGAGGCATTTGCGGCTGGGAGCATAATTATTCGGGTCGATCGTGAACTGGCCGATGGAGCGGCGGCTGAGAGATACTCATCTGCTAATGCGAATGAACTGTTAGCGGCGCAGAAGGCAGAAGATCCGCTCAGAGAGATTGGGGTTGCAGTGCCTGTGGTATACTTTTGTGGGACGATTGAGGGGAGGAACGTGACAATCGAGTCTCGCATTGCGGGCGTCTCGCTGGAAGTTGCATGGAGGTACCTCGACGCGAAGCAGATCAAGGTTTTCAAAAACCAGTGTCGCCAGATCCTCCAACGGCTGGGAACAATCGATCCTCCCCCAGACGAACCGTCCTATGTATGCCGTGAACTCAATTCCCAAAACCCGCCCTCCGTCGAGCCACGCGAACGA
Organism: Penicillium sp. CF05; assembly: GCA_002916455.1. Lineage (NCBI taxonomy): Eukaryota > Fungi > Ascomycota > Eurotiomycetes > Eurotiales > Aspergillaceae > Penicillium > Penicillium sp. CF05. Next base: position 26,454 of record PKQL01000229.1, read on the forward strand.
GATATCCTATTCACAGACAAAACCAAGGAGGAACTACTATCTTTGACACACAACAACTTCATTCCGAAAAATATCATTGTGCAGGATAACCGGGTGGTGGGGATTGCTGGCTGGCGACAATGCGGGTATTTTGGCACTATCAGAGCTAAGAAGATCCACCGCCTCTTCAGGGATCTCGAGCCTGCGCCTCAAAATGGGGTGGCTAGTTCCGAGAAGAGTGTGACTTGGACCGACCTCTACGATGATGCCTACGACCCCAGTAAGGGCCCTCCGCTGGTCGCCAACCAAGATACACCCCTGCCATCAGTCAAAACCGAACCGACAAGCTCTACCCTCGACAAATTCCCAGCTAGCGACGACTTAGACACAAGTTCACTAGGTCTCGATGGCACGGGCGACTATGCAACGTCCAAAACAGTGGCAAACCTTAAGCACGGGCTGACATCAAGAGCATCATCGTCCGACCGGTCCTCCCCGGCAAATTCCGTCAAACCGGCAAATAAAAAGCCTGCGACAAGCACTGCCAAAAAGGGAACTGCAAAGAAACCTGCTGCCAAGAAGCGCAAGGTGAACGACCCTGACGCAGACAGCGTTGATGGGCGGCGGTCCAACACACCAGTCTCCCGGGCTAGCAAAACACCCGCCAAGAAGCAAAATTCTGCCTCGATAGCAGGGTCGCCACCTCCTGAGGAGAAGAAAAAGCCACAAAAGAAAAAGAAAGCGCCCAAACAAGCTACCGCTCAAGAAAACGACGACTCCGACAGCTTTGATGAAAACGCGATCTTCTGTATTTGCCGCCGACCCGATAACCATACGTGGATGATCGGGTGTGACGGTGATTGTGACGACTGGTACCATGGGAAATGCGTCAATATCGATCCTCGAGATGCGGATTTGATCGAGCGGTACATCTGTAAGTGTCAATAAGTGACAGCTCTATTCTATTCGAAACTGACTTCAAAATACTAGGCCCGAATTGCGCAAGTGAAGGAAAGGGATGCACAACATGGAAACCGATGTGCCGACTGCTCGAGTGTCGGAAACCGGCGCGCGCTAAAACGAAGCCCCCGAGCAAATACTGCTGCGATGACCACGGCCGGGAATTCATGCGTCAACAGACCCGGCAACTCAAACAGCGTGCCGGCCAGACGAACGGTCTTTTCGAAGACTTGGGTAGCATGGGTGGCATTCTTACGGCTGGCGACCTGAAAGCTGCCATTATGGGTGTGGCATCTACACAAGAATTCCGAAAGCTCGGAGATCGCATCGTCTCCCCACCACCACAGATAGACGAGAAAGAAATTGCCAAGGCTGGAGTCAAGACCGAATCGAAGCCGCAGAGCGGCAGGTGGTTGGGAGTCGACGTCCATGCCAACGGCATGAAATACTCGCCCGATGAGATTGCGAAGATCGAAAAGCTGCGCACGCAGCGCGATGAGCTCCTTCATCGCAAGGAGATGCTGGCTGCACGCACAACGTTCGTCTCGCTTCTCAAGCCTCGCGCCAAGGGCGTAGTAGAGAAGCTGAAGCAACACGAGCCGAAGGGCGGATGGAAAGATATTTGTGGCTTTGATTCGCGGCTCTCGTGGTCCGATGAAGAATTCGATGAATGGAGACTCTCCGACGCTGGAAAGAAAGCTCTCGCGGAGGGAACAACCGAAGCTTTGGCTGTGGGCTCCTCGGCTGGTACCGATGCAGACGGGGATACGGCGATGAACGGTGACGACGATGACGATATTACATATTGGACGCGTGGCGTCTGCACTAAGAAGCGGTGCGAGAGACACAAGCAGTGGGTCAAAGTGCAGCAGCAGGATATGCTCTTTGAGGAGGAAACGGCAGAGCAGGACCTCGCCAAGTGTGAGGAGGAAGCTCGGTCTGTGGTGGAGCGGGGTGTGATGAGACGATGGGCCGAGATGGATAACCAGGCCTGAATGCCGAATGGGTTTTCTCAAAGTCTTTCTTGGCCAGCCGGATTCCGCAAAACAAAAGCTTGATACCCCTTGATTGCGGAGAGGCGGATAAAAAGCTCATGGACTGGAGTTGGTATTTTGCTGATTTTAATATAGCAGGATGGTAGTGGCTGGGTCTTTTTAGCCAATTGCATACAAAGCGGCGCTTTGCAGGGGTGGATCTGTCATGTTTAAGATAATTTCTGTAAGATTATGGATAGTTGCATCGAGATCGATCAAGGTCATCCTTTTCTAACAGCGACATTTATGGCAAATGGTATACCATTCATTGCTCGTTCCATATTCCCCATTTGCCTAGACTCATACCAACTCGATCTTTGATCACTTCGACTATCTGAGCTCCTCGCAAATCAGAAAGCAACAGATGGGTATCGATGCCCTGGTCTAACGTCTTCGTGAGCAAGGTAGGAAACAGGGAGGGAATATCCGAATGGAAGATGGAGTGGATGCCATCTTCCAGCGGCTGCCTCGCAGCACCATCTCCATGTGTAGTAATGTTTCCAGTCGATGGCTGGTTTTTATCCCACTCTGGATTCATAGTCCCCAGTCCATTCGTATTGACAAGAATGATGGAGAGATGCGAGGCATGTACACGAGACAGACGCGTCAAGGTGCGGAGTGTAGCTGTCAGAACGGCTGCACCCCGAGCCGGGTTGGAGGCTCGAATTACTCCTTCGGTTAGGGTATCGAGGCCGACAACAATGAGGACGATAGGATTGTAGGTGGATAGGCTTGCATCGGTCGGTTTTATCTGTTGTTCTCTGATTTCTTGGATCTCGTGCAGCGCTTCCGAGACCTTACCGATGGCCTGTGCGGCATTGGTGAAGTTGTGTACGGGAAGTAACTGCACAGAGTCAAGTCTACGGATTGCCTCATCCCTTGATAGACCGGGCTGGTCATGGGAAGAAGACTGAAGCTCATTGAGTAAAGTCCTTGGAGCAAAGGCCTCGAAACTTCGTGGGTGGATAATGAATGTACTCGTTTCAGATGATGGCCGGATGCTCCGCAGTTGGTTTGTGAGAATGGATCGAGGAATCTATGGTAATATTAGTCTCGTTGATAGTGTACAGCGAGTGGTATTGAGTCAGTCAGTCATACCTGTCCGATGTACTCGTTGCTTTCGTTGCTTCTCATTCGCAGTCTGGAGAAGCCGAGGACAACCCCGCACCGAAAGACTGCTTGGTTGGACGACTGAATACCGTGTTTCCAATCATTTTTGAGGTTCCAGTCATTTTTTGTGTCATTTGAATGAGCTGCATTTTCCGTTGACTCTGACTGTCGGAGTAGAGAATCAGCAAGGACCGGGAACGCAGGCTCCGCGTAGTAAATATTTGGCGTGCTTGCCATTTCCGTATACAAAACCTTGTCGAGTTGCTATGGATATGATATCAGGATATAAATAGAAGAAGCGAAGAGTGAGTGATGGTGGAGACAAGGGGAAGTGGATATGCCCGATTTGGTTTAGCCTCACCCATGAGCTGCCCTCAGTTTGATCGACTCTGTTGTACTTGGACGTTCAATCCGGAATATTATTTTGATATTGCTCTTCATCATGAAGTGAAAATTGCACATATGATTAGAATAGATGGAGAACAAGAAGCTAAAAAAAAATGGTCAACCCCGCCTCCACACCCCACGCCCATCATGTACCCAGCCCCCGTTACCGATGGCCTCGTCCAAAATGGCCAGAAGATCCTGCCGCATGGGCTCTACATGCAGGTCGCTGCACCTAAACTCCTTCAAGCAGGGCAGATTATTCACAGTATACCCAACCAGAGAGTACGATGTTGAGAGTTCCATCCACGGATCATTAGGATCCATGGACCCTCGTTGTTCAAGCTCGGTAATATGGTTATCTTTGGCGGGGGCCAACTGTACATCAAGACGCTGTAGACGACGCATCCTCACGACAGCATCCAGTACAAGTTGAGAGTGGTTGTAAAATGGGAACACAGCCGTGTAGGAAAAGTATGTGAGGTCGCGTAAGAGAGCTGGTAGGTCGATTGGGCGTTGAAGCGTACGGGTTGATCCGCGTATTCCATTTGTACCCCATTCAGCAAGGACGGATGGGACGCAGGAAAGGAAATACTCGTAGTGGTTGTATGCTTTCAGAGAAGATGACTCGTTAAAGGTCATCGATGTCCAAGGTCGTGAGGCTAGAAGACTAGTACAAGTCTCCAGGTCAGGCAGTTGGGATGGGTTACGAGGCTTGCACTCTCGTTCCAAAAGTAGGATCTGCAGGGGCATATCAAATGCCCAATGGTGCCCATCATTGATCGGGGTAGCTAGAGTGTTGCCAATGAAGACTGGCGGCCCTATTACTAGAACACGGCGAGGGTCTAGATAGCGGAGGACTCGGCGCCACCAAAATGGGTCGACCTGACCATCTGGGTTTTGATCCGCGATTGCGACGAGAGATGTCACATATGGACAAAGATCCGACTTGACCATAAAAGAGTAGAAGTCTGGTTCGTCAAAGAGGTTGAGTCGGACATGAGTGAACAGTTGAGGGCGTACGAGTTGAAATAGGCGCCGTGAACACAGTTGGAGATGCTTGAGGTCCTTTGTTGGAGACTGGGTGAGTTGCAGACTGGGTGCATGGTGTAGTTGTCCAAATGACGGTGGCTCTGTGGATAGGTAGGAGATAATCTGATCTAGGAGCTCATTGGGGAGGAGCTCCAATGGAGACGCTGGCACAGACATGGCAAATTGCTCATGCCTAGAGCCTCGCCCCACATTCCTATAACAATTGGATATCCAGTACTGCCCAATATGACAGTATACTAGATGGAAGTAGTCGACCGTCGGCTGAGGGAATGAAAGTGAAGTGCCGGCTTCCCCACTCCAATCGATGCAGGTGCCCAGGTGGGCTCCACTGAACTCTTTGTAATCGGTGACTCAGCAGATCGTCTATCCTAGGTTCCAATGCAAAATGAGAGTTATTGTGCGAGTTCTGCTAAAAGGAACGGTGGAAAAAGGATTAGATAGGACAAATAGATATAATTAACCACATCGGGACTATAGAGAAATGTATATAGTAACACGGTCCGTGCACTCTAATAGGTTCGAGACATGTCCGAGGATACACACAGTACATATGTACAATGTTGTAGTATTACAACAATTATTAGATAGATCATTAGAATAATGTGGGACAATTTCATTATTCCATTGCCAACCCCGCATTGTCATTTGTATTATCTTGTACCAACTTACCTCCATATAGATGTATATTATATGAACAATTGCTTCTTGAAGTCGTTCCACATGCAGTCTACCCCAAACAAGAAGATCAACTCGGAGACTACAAATGAGAGGAAGCCGCAGGCCAAGTCGAATCAGCCAAAAATGTGGAGAGCCTCAGCGTTGTGTGGGGCAATGCCTATCACGGCGGGATACGTTGTAGAGCTCGGATGAGATGGCAATGAATGCCATGCCCCTCTTTTGATTTATCCCTTCCCCAAATTCTCTTTCTTCTCACATATATTTGTTCAGTAGCTCTGCAAGGTAAGATATTGTGGGACTTTTATAGAAACAACACTCACTCTGAGGCAGTTAATCTATATACTCCGTTCACAATGACTCCTCAACTTCACCAGCGTCCCCCTTTTCGCGCAGAGCACTTGGGCTCTCTCTTGCGTCCAGATCAGCTTCTGGAAACCAAATTCGCCTTCGAGGCTGGCAAGATCCCCGAGTCGCAACTGACCGCTTCCGAAGACAAGGAGATCAACGCCATCCTTGAGACCCAGAAGAAGCTTGGCTACGCTGCTATGTCTGACGGCGAGTACCGTCGTCACAGTAAGAGATCTGGAGAGCCATTAAGTGAGTCGCATTGACGGATATAGTGTTCTGGGGTACTTTCTTCCCCGGGTTGGATGGCTTCGAGGAAGTCAATAATGTCGATGTGGATGACTTTCGTCCCTATGCTCCCGATATCGCCGCATTTTTGGAGGCAGGCCACAAGCCCGGTGAGAGCGTTATCTGTACCGGCAAGATCAAGCATGTTGGTAGCACCTATATCGATCAGTTCAAGTACATCGCCAGCCAGGTCCCTGCGAACGAGGTCGGAAACCTGAAGATCACTCTTGCCGCTCCTAACTGGTACCACCTCCGCTACCGTGAGGGCAAGGCTTACCCCAAGTCTGTATACACTAACGACGAGGATTATTTCGGCGACATCGCCAAGGCCTACCAAGCCGAGCTTCAGATCCTGTATGAAGCCGGCTGCCGTAACGTCCAATTCGACGACCCCAACCTGGCTTGTAAACTGCTCCCATCCCGGCAATATCCATTGACTAAACTAACCTTTCACTCAGACTTCTGCTCCGATAAGTTCCTCACTGGCTTCAAGGAGGACCCTCTGAACGTGTACTCCGCCGACACCATGTTCGAGAAGTATATCAAGCAGTACAACGACTGCTTCGCCAACCTGCCGGTGGATATGCACGTCGGCGTACATCTATGTCGCGGTAACTTTGTCGGCAGTCGTCACTTCTCCGAGGGTGGCTACGATCGCATCGCCATCAAGCTCTTCCAGGAGCTGAACGTCCACACCTACTACCTCGAGTATGACACCCCCCGCGCCGGTGGTTTCGAACCCCTCAAGTTCCTGCCCACCCACAAAAACGTCATCCTGGGTGTTGTCACTAGCAAGTTCGCCAAGCTTGAGGATAAGGAGGAGATGAAGAAGCGGGTCATTGATGCTGCTAGGTTCATCGCTGAGGGTAACAACATCCCCCTCGATGCTGCGCTTAACCAGGTCGGTGTTAGCCCGCAGTGTGGTTTTGCTTCCCATCGTGAGGGTAATGCTATTGACTGGGACGGCATGATCAACAAACTGCGGCTGGTCCGTGATATTGCCAACGATATCTGGCCTAACCAGGCTTAAACTGATCAAGCGTAAACAATAAAGTTCCCTTTCTGTCAATTTTTAGTTATTGATATTCTGATTAAGTATGCCATTCTGGATTTTACAAATTTTTATGTGACAGAGCTTGGAATTTTGRTTTTGCACGGCGCTTTTTACTGGATACCTTGGACGAAGGTTATGATATTTGTTGGAATGAGCACATGTCTTTTATTTTTGAATGTAGTCAACAAACTCCTTTTCAGTCCAAGTGCTTTCCCCCGTCGTATTGTAATGCATGAATTAACAACAGTCTCTGTCTGTTACATGAAACACAAGACACAGCGCTGGCCTTTTGGCTTCCTCAAACCGCCTGCATCAAGGACTTTGCCACTTCAAGCTTTTGAGGCATAACAATTTTCTCCTTAACCAGCCTATCAATAACACGTACAGTCCACCCCTGGCAATTCTCCGTAACAGATTTCGGATTCTCCGCTTGTGGAGGAGGTTCCTGCTCCGCAGCCCATTTCACCAGCTTCGCCGCCCTAGCCTGATCTTCAGACACAACGGCCAGGCAATAAACTTTGGAAGTGAGGCCAGTGTCAACGATATTAATCTTATCAGTCGACGGGTCGTATTTCATATTCCCCGCATCTCCGGTGACTTGATAAACATAGCCGTACTCAGGCTCGTTTTCGTCGGCCAGGAAGAGTGCCCAATGGTTGAGTTCCCCGGGGGATTGTTCTTCTTGGACGAGATAGAGATAGAGATGGGGGTTTTCGGCGGGTGGCTTCATCTCCTCTGGGTTAGAAATGTCCTCGGTCCATTCCTGTGTATCCCTCTTCCTGAAGTATGTACGCCCGTCGACTTGGCATACTTCTCTGAAACCCCTTGTCGTGATAACAGTCCCCGGTGGTGGAAAGTCGCTCATAGTCTAGGGGTATTAGGTATCAGTACACTGTTTGCCCATGGGTGTCAATGGTTTGACTGATACCTGCCGTAAACCCTGTCGTGGAGAGGCAATTGTGTTGAGGTTCTCGGGCGAACTTGGGTTTCGTTTGCTCTGGAAATAATGGCCTGCGTCAGATGACGAAACCAATCAAACGGATCAAATGCGCAGGGATCTGAGGTTTGGGCTCTTTATCGCATGTCTACGTCATTCAGGCACTGCTATTGAAAACATACAATCACCTGCCAACTACAAGACAGAAACCTAAAGGCCTTGATATAAACAACGTTCTATTTAGGATTTCCAATCACTCTGCTACCTCTCTCATATAGCTTAAATCTCGATATTCTGGATGAGTTGATCTAGAACAACTTATACTATTTTGAATAATGGAAGTCTCTAGACATAGCAATCCAGTTCAATTTAGTATGCTAAGTCAAATATATCTCTCTCACCGTAGTGGAAAGACAAACGGGTTACTCCGCCGGTCCCTCAATGTTGCCCTCCTTGATAGAAGAGGCCTTGTGGGTGTGTATGTTCTCGACTTTATAGCGCGGCTCATCATCTATGGAGTTACGGCCCCCCATACAATCACGAACGATTCCAACGCTTCTGCTGGTTCTGGATTCTGGTCCTAGTATATTTTGTTAGATGGTCCGTTTTTGGACAAGTATCTTTTAGAGAAAGGGGCATCATACCGCCGACGGGTGTGTACTTGACTCTGTCTCCTTCTTTGTAGCGAAACATTGTTGATATTGGAGTAAATGGAGATAAGAGGCAGTGGTACTGTCAGGCGCTGGAGTGGTGTAGTTGGATATCTTGACAAGTACAGTATGGCAGTCTTTCCGAATTTGTAGATAGTCTCTTGCAAGCATCTACCCTAAACTATCATTCTATTTATATTTGCCCATGACGGGGGAGCAAATTCCGCTGTCGTCATTTTGACGTAGCGTGAGAAACAAGCCGACTGGGTTGGAATTGATCCATGGCTATATGGATATCTGGATCTAATGCGGAGGTTTGCTCCGTGGAAACGATGAGATTCGGAATTGAACAAGCACTTTAATCAGAAATATGTCATTTGTTTCTATTTTCTATAACCAATGCAAGAACTTGTCTGTCTCCCCTGTAGCCAGTTATGTGCATGAATGCATCCACAATTGACCATCCGCAATTGACCGTGTAAAAACAATAACAACGCTAGGGAGAGCACAATGAAATTAGAGTATTAAATTGGACCCAACAAGCCCATATAAGAACAGAGGGGATATCATAGAAGTGAAGGTAAACAATGGAAAAAGCAAAGAGGTAACTAAGGCCAACAAAAAGAAAAGACCCAAGGAAACAAAAGCCCAAATATGCTGCGTCGTCTTGTCATCAAAACACGGACATGAAGAGAAAATAGGAAAAACACTTGATAATGCGAGATGTTATACAACGAAGCTGCTTCAAGAGCGCCTCTCGAAATCACAGCGGTGCATCTTATTTCTGGGGCTGGGTCTTGACATTGTTTGAGAGCCAAGCCTAGCAGGAGATATCATGGTTAGATGGCAAATTTCCCAAGTAGATAGATTAGAGACACGACTTACAAGGCCCTCGAAAATACCTGTTCCATCTGTTGCGACACTGGGCGCAACATACCACAGCTTGTCCTTGAGCTTAGTCAATTGAAGCTGCTGAGTAATTTCCTCCGGGCTCAAGTCTAGAAGTGGGTCAGCGGATCGATCCATCGAATTCCAGGAACAGGAGATACGTACGGCCAGGAATATCTTGCTTGTTGGCGAACACCAGAAGCAGAGCATCCTTCATTTCACGGTCGTTGATGATCTTGTGCAGTTCCGAGCGAGCCTCCTCCACACGGGCGGTATCGCTAGAGTCAACCACGAAGATCAATCCTTGTGTACCGGAGTAATAGTGTCTCCAGAGCGGTCGGATCTTGTCCTGACCACCGACATCCCAGACGTTGAACTTGACGTTCTTGTAGGTCACACTCTCGACGTTGAATCCGACGGTGGGAATGGTAGTCACGTCCTGGTTGCTGAGTTTAAGTTTGTAAAGAATTGCTGGAAAGAATGTTAGCCAATCTTGATCGAGTTCTACAGTAAGGTCTAGGGATCATACTCGTCTTTCCAGCAGCATCCAAACCCAACATGAGGATACGCATTTCCTTGGTCCCGAATATCTTCCCCATCATCTTAGATACTTGTCCACCCATTTTTGCGGGATTTGACGCGGTGTCGGATGTGTTCAGGAGCTGTTTGGTGGAATATCAACAATTGCGACCCGCGTATGAATTGCGGGCTTGAGAGAGAGAATGAGAGACACTAGACAGTTTCCGTACAAGGTGACTTCAATTGAAATGACAACTCCGCCAACAAACGGATAGAAAAAAAGAGAAAAGAAGGTGTGTTGGTGCGTGATCTTCAATCCAATTTCCCTGAGGCGGGGGGAAACCTAGAAAAGGGGCTTGGGCTGAGCTTACTCATCCCCGGGCCACGAGGTACACGGGACAATGGAAGTTTCATCCTCGTGTTTGTTTCAAATATATCATCCTTGAACTGGTTTTATCCATTGGCAGATTGATCGCACGGACAGTGGAACTTGATATGTCTATCCAAGACAATTCTTCAGTCATCAAATTGTACCCAACCATGGTTGCCCAGGTTGTGGACTTTCTAAGGATCATCTCAGGCACCGGAGGAAACATTAATCCGATTGTATATAGGTGTAGTATGTCACTTGTATAAAACTCCACTCAATGGCATTTACACTTTCTACTATATAATGTAATTAGTGTATTACTGCCTTATTGCATAAGGCAAAAATTACTTTGAAGCGTCCGTAAGGAAGCCCAATAAAGAACTACCTTTACGTAGTTCACGTGTTAAAATTGTCGTTACGTCATGACATGAAGTCACCTGCCCAGGTGGGCACTCCCGTGGTTATCATACATAGCTGATACCTAGGTAGCTAAGCTGATAGCCCCTTTTTTCGATTCAAGTTCTTGAATAACTCCAATGGTTTGAGATCTCTACGAATCATGCCCGGCGAAGAATACAGCTTCGAACGCCATGCCTCAATCACACAGCAGCGTCGACTGTCGCTACAGTACGAGCGCAACGCTTGGTTAGGGCCGCCGTCAGATGTATGAACATCCCCGAGCAGTAAAAGCCACTTCTTGACAATACTAACAGGACTACTAGTCTATCTACGCTGGTATCTCCAGCAACTTTCAAGATCACTTTACACCAACTATAGCAATCGCAATCCGCGACGCTACATATTTGTTAGACTTCATCGAGAAGCAGTTCCCCAACAAGGTCTCCGCAGAGGAGGCCACCGATTTTGTCATCTCCGAGCTGCAGAAGTATTCCGAGAACCATCTAGAGAAAATTGTTGGGATATCAATGCCTGATCATGTTGCAAAGCACTGCCCTCGACTGTGCCCTCGCCTTTGGGCGGAGCTCGACATCGTTCCATTGGTCCTGTCGAACGTAACTCTAATAGATAGAGTTAGTGTCGAACAGCCTAGCGAGAACGGCGCCTCTAAAATAACTGCTGGGTGGGATGAAAAACCCATCGACGAACAGGCTGAGTCCATGGCACGAAAAGGTGTTAGGTTGGTTGATCCCTTTAGATATCAGGAAGGAGTCATTGTGTCTAATCGAATACAGGTTATTTGGTCCGGAGAACACGCCCTTGCTACAAGTGGGCTATCTCGGGCTTGTGGAAGTGGACACAGCTTACCATGTGCAAATTGCGGACCTGAGTGATTTCCAGAAAACTGTCTCGGATAGAACTTGGTCGGCAGCACAAAATTATGCCACCGATTTGAAAGAACGCAATGTCAAAATTGCATTTTTCAGTGCCACGCCTCAGGGTGGTGGTGTGGCTTTGATGCGGCATGCTCTTTTGCGCTTTTCACATTGTCTAGGCACTGACATCAAATGGTGTGTCTGTTCCTGTATCTATATCATTGCAAGAATAAACACTAACGCAATGCTCGCAGGTACGTCCCGAAGCCACGGCCGGGAGTCTTCAGGGTAACCAAAACAAACCACAATATCCTGCAAGGTGTAGCCCGTCCAGACGAGCGCTTAACGCCAGAGAACAAGAAACTCCTGCAGGAGTGGATTGAGGAGAATGCCAGGCGGTATTGGACCCGACCAGGTGGGCCTTTGCTTGCACCATCAGAGGGCGGTGCAGATGTTATAGTCGTCGACGATCCCCAGATGCCAGGCCTCATTCCCATCGCAAAGAAACTAGCTCCAGATCGACCAATCATATTTCGAAGCCACATCCAAATTCGAAGTGACCTGGTTGCGATACCTGACTCCCCACAGGCGGAGGCCTGGGAATACCTATGGGGTAGTATTAAATACGCCGATTGTTTTATCAGTCACCCTGTGAGCGCCTTTGTCCCACGGAATGTGCCTCCAGAGATAGTAGGCTATATGCCTGCAGCAACTGACTGGTAAGGGCCGAGGAGTTTGATAATTTGGTTGCATTTCCATATCACTGACCGGGACGTAGGTTGGATGGGCTGAACAAGTCTATGCGGGACTGGGACATCGCGCACTATGGTCGCATCTTCAACTCAGGCTGTCGCAATGCGGATATGCCAACTATCCAATGGCCGGAGGGTTAGTGACTGAACTGGCACCAGCTCAGTTTCTTCGGCAAAAGCTAACACAAAATAGATTCATATATCGTCCAGATTGCACGATTCGACCCGTCAAAGGGTATCGAGGATGTGTTAGTTTCCTACGAGAAATTCCACAGCAAACTAGTAGCCGAAACGCCTAATATGGTCCCTCCCAAGCTACTGATTTGCGGACACGGATCAGTGGATGATCCGGACGGAGGACACATCTACGACGAGATAATCGAATACCTGGACACGAAAGTCCCACATATCCGCCACCTGGTCTGCGCGATGCGGTTGCGGCCCTGCGACCAAGTCCTGAACGCCATTCTCTCCAAGGCGACTGTCGCACTGCAACTATCTACATCCGAAGGTTTCGAGGTCAAAGTCTCCGAGGCAATCCACAAAGGCAAACCAGTCATCGCGACGCGTGCTGGCGGCATCCCACTGCAAGTGACACATGGGAAGAACGGGTTCCTGGTTGATGTTGGCGATACAGATGCTGTGGCGCAGCGCTTGTTTGAGCTCTGGACAGATCACGATCTGTACGCCCGCATGTCGGAGTATGGCATCCATAATGTAAGTGATGAAGTGAGTACCGTGGGAAATGCTCTCGACTGGCTCTATCTCGCTTCCAAGCTATCGCGTGGCGAGTCTGTTAGGCCCAATGAACGTTGGATCGATGATATGGCGTTTGAAGAGCTCGGTGTCCCGAACAAAGATGACCAACTACGGCTCAAACATGCAGTCAAGGTGGAGCAGATGGGCTAATTGTACTTTTTGTTTGGCTCCTTCACTCATTAGCGGTTTGTACATACAGACAAAACCCAAACCGTCTGCCACAGGRAATACTAAATTCGTATGCAAATCGACATCAAAACGCAATAACATTAAAAGTAGCAGGGGGTATCATAAAATCAGTAAAAGAAACCAAAGACAAACCCACCAACCTCTCAAGGCCTTCCAACAACCCGATACCTCTCCCTAGCCATACCCCCA
>PKQL01000230.1:0-39860 GCA_002916455.1 Penicillium sp. CF05
AGTAATGGTAGGATTTTCTTTAATTCCCTGGCTTAACCTAATCCATGTAATCTTTGCTTCCCTTTGTTGGTGTTAGACCAGACCGGACTTGACTTCGCTATATACCCAATAGTCATTGAAGAGATATATTAATTGTTTATTTAGAGTTATTTCTAACTTGATAGCAATTATCTAAGTGGGACACCTGTAAGAAAAACCGAAGTAGATATACAGTAATAGTTAATACCACCGTCACGCGGTTGGATAGATAGTATACCAAAGCTCGTATAGTCTATGATTCTACTCTAAGAAACGATCCATGCATTTACACTAGAGCTTTGGCCAAAGGTGCAAGGAAGTGGAAACACAAAGTACTACCTACATATGCTACCTAGGTGGGCATCTACTATGAAGTACTTCATAGACAAAATGGATCTCGGGGATATCGACCCACAATGTCGGCGATCTTGGCATTGGAAACTCTCTACTTCCACTTTTTGCCTCTGACGCCTCTGAAATTTTAGCTGAAAATATCACAGCCTACATGCCTTCTTTATTATGCCGAGGGCGACTTTGTATACAGTGTGGATGTCTTCTTTTACCCTGACCCCTCGAAGGGATATGCAGGCTATCACAGCCATATATATCCGTGCAGGCACGTACAATATCCTATTCTTAATATATGAAGAAGTGTCCAACAATCTCCTACACAAGCTTTTATTCACAGATATAGAGAGAACAATGTACCGACCATGCCATGGCGAAATTAGTACTGAGGAAGACTGACAGACGATTGATACCACTGCTCTTCCTACTTTGGCTACCTGGGATGGGCATATCCAACAACATTACTTATTGCTCGTCTGCCCGCCGCCAAATATCCGACGGCCAACACGCTATTCTGGGGTGCTGTGGTGGCCCTGACTACAGCCTGTACCAATTTCGCTAGTCTTATAACAGTCCGCTTCTTGCTTGGTGTTGCTGAAGCAACCATCACACCAGCGTTTATGTTTATCACATCGACCTGGTACACGCGTGACGAGATTCGGTTTGCTGGAAACGTATGTTGTTTCCTGTCGATATTTTGAATAAGCGCTTACCTTTACACAGAGTGTTGGTGGTATTATTTCAAGCCTCCTCGCCTACGGGCTGGGTCACATCAAAGATCACGTTGGGCCATGGAGGTGAATGTTCATCGTCCTCGGGTGTGGGACATTCCTCTGGGGATCCGCTGTCTGGACTCTACTACCAGACTCAATCTCCAAAGCCAAATTCCTATCGGAAGAGGAACGATAGTTCGCAAGCAACAGAGCTGTCGTTGCAGGCACAGGCGCGATAGAGAAGACCACTTGGAGATGGGACCAGGTTGTTGAATGCTTAATGGATCCAAAGACGTGGCTTATATTTGGGCTAGAGCTTTGTACACAAATCCCCACAAACGGAGGGACGCAGAACTTTGCTAATCTGGTGATTGTCTCATTTGGCTTCACGAACCTGCAGTCGACGCTGCTCACCATCCCTTACTCGCTCATCACCGTGGCTACAATCACCGGAACGGGCTGGTTGGCCAGTCGTTTCCGCCAGCTGAATTGCTTACTTATCGTGGCTGTTGTGCTCCCTTGCGTCGTCGGCAGTGCGATCGTCTACTCCCGCGCGCATATCGTCTTGGGGGTGCAACTTTTTGGATATTTTCTCATATCGACTGGACCTGCAGCAATGCCGCTTGCTATGTCGCTGATGCWGGCCAATTACCGTGGAGTCACTAAGAAAATGACAGTCACGGCAATGCTTTTCCTGGCTTACTGCGCTGGGAATATTTCTGGGCCTCAGTTCTTTCTCAGTAAGGAGGTCCCGACTTATAACACTGCTTTCCGCACGATTATGATTTGCTATGCCTTAACTGTCATCTTGGCACTAGTTCTGCGCTTCTACTTGCAGCGGGCTAATGCTCGCCGTGTGCGTCTGGAGGGGTTTGAGGGTAGTGCTGGAAACACAGGTGCCGTTGGTGGGAAGGGGCTGGATACTGCTCGCGATTCGACGAATGTGGCGGATATGGTGAACCGAGTGCAGTTGGTATCGGATGACTATGAGGATGTCACGGACTGGAAGACACCAGGATTCAGATATCGTTACTAAAAAGGCATGACGGAAGTTCAAACGGGACGTACAGACCAGTTCCTGAGATACCATCATGCTAGTTACTCGAAATTATCATGTTTTGCTGTATAGTTGAGCAAAAATGAGGATACTATCCTCGTCTATCCCTGAATCCCATTTCTATCACGCCAAATAATCATACACATCTCCAAATTATGTTACATCCAAGAGGCTCCAGCCAAAGCCACAAAATCAAGACCGAGCCTTCTCGGTACTCTGCTTCGGTCTCAACACATAACGCCACGTAGTCCCCAGATGCCAACGCTTCTCCTCCACAATCTCCAACCCGCTCTCACGCACAATATCCCCAATATCACGATTCCACCAACAACCATGTCGATCCGCATGAGCTGGAGCAAGATTATCCAAGATCCGATTAAGCCAATCATAATACGAACGCCCATGCTCAAGCAACAAGATCCGCCCACTCGCAGGCTCCGTAACAGATCCCAGATGTCGCAGCGTAGCAACAGGATCCGGCATCGAGCAAAGACCCATAGTCTGCACAACAGTATCAAAGTAAACCGGCGCCTCCTGCACCTTCACCCCAGAACGCCCGAGATCAGACAGCTCGACCTTACCCGCATCACAAGCCCGGAACACCGCCGGGAACGCAGGATACAGTTCCTCGAACTTCTCCTTCGTGATAGCCACCATCTGCGGACTAAGATCGACAAACGTTACCGAGCGACAGCCCAAAACCGCAGCGTGGCCATCGGCATCCAACCCGCGACGCTCGCCGAGCTCGTAAAACGGCAGATTGCGCCCCGTGCCGCAGCTGACTTCGAGTACGTGTCCGCGTGCCTGTCGGATTAGATCCCGCCGCTTCTTGCCGAGCCCCATTGCCTTTTCGGAGAGCTCGACGTCGGCGTCGAAGGTTGCCGCTGTTGTGTTGTAGCGGTCGGAGACATCGCGTGGCACGTTGAGAGTTTGTGCTTTGTTTACTTCGCGCGTGTACGACGCGTACAGGTAGCCGCAGTACATGCTAATAGTGAGTGCTGAGATGCCCAGGAAGGTTAGGGCTCTGGGTGGGATGCCATGGCCTGGTTTCGCTGTGGTTTCAGCATTGGGGGGTTCGGATTGAGTGCCCTGAGGGGTTGGGCGATCTTGGTGGTGTTGGCGAGGCGGAATTGCTTGTCGCCGTTTTATGGCCGCTGACTTGGGGCTTTTGGAACTTGTGGGATGTTAGTTGGAATGTGTGGTTGAAACATTTTCGATACATACCTCGGCTTTTGGGGTCGAGGTGCTTTGCTTGATGCGCTGCGGCAGGGTGTAACGGGCCACTTTGCAACTAATGGCACTCTGCGCAATGGATTTACGTTCATTATGATGTTTTGAACTAGCAGAATGGACTGCCAAGAGCCTTTTTGCAGGGCTTGTTGTGCATATATTTGACGCGAGCAAAGATTTGAGTGCTTACGCGACAGGGTTGTTAACCCCCCGCGATACTAAAAGGAGATAGAGGCGAGAAAGGAAAACCGAGCTGATCAAAATGTAGTCCTGAGCTCAATTGCGTCCCATTTCCGTATAGACCGGAGTGGCGATATCGACCAGTGAAGAAGAAAAGTTGGGAGGTGGAGCGACAAGGCCGTTATCGGCGTGGACTGTTATCAAATTGGAGAAATCCCCCGGATCTCCAAGTTCGGTGTTAAACCCACACACATAATTTTGAAAATGGCATTGCCGCCCAGGATCCTGATTGTTGGAGGGGGTGTGTTTGGATGTGAGTGTCAACAATCTCTTTGGAACCCCCAGCACTGGTCTACACTGTCACACTACATATTTTATACCAATTTCCACACCTACTAACACCCCCCCAGTATCCACCGCCCTCTCCCTGTCAAAGCGACACCCAGAATCCAAAGTAACAGTAGTAGAGTCCTCGCCAACAATCCCAAACCCCCACGGCTCATCTGTCGATACATCCCGGATCGTGCGGGCCGACTATGCCAACGCAGCATACTCCAAGCTCGCCGCAGCAGCCATCCACCGCTGGCGCAGCACAGACTGGGGCCGTGACGGCCGGTACACGCAGAACGGCCTGCTACTCGTGTACCCAGAAGACAGCGCCAGCGCCAAGGAGTATGCACGCAAGAGCTATGCCAACGTGCGCCAGATCGAGGGCGACAATGTCACCTTCCTACCCACCCAAGCGGACGTCCTCAGCGTCGTCCCGGCCTACGGCTCGACCCTCGATGTCGCCGGTGGCTACGTGAACTGGGGGTCTGGATGGTCTGATGCTGCGGCTAGCGTGCGCTATGCTAAGACCCTCCTCGACGCTGAAGGGAAGGTTACCTTCCACACTGGTGATGTCGAGCGAGTGCTATACGACACGAACGGAGCGAAGCCGAAAGCTACTGGTGTCGTCTTGACGGACGGGTCGACCCTTGAGGCGGATTTGGTTGTGCTGGCAACTGGCGCGTGGACGCCGAAACTGGTGGACTTGCGTGGTCGGGCTGTTGCGACTGGTCAGGCCATTGCTTATATGCGGATCTCTGATGAGGAGCAGCGTGAGCTGGAGAACCTGCCTACGATTTTGAACTTCGCGACGGGGATCTTCATTATCCCGCCCCGGGATAATCTGCTGAAGATTGCGCGACATGCCTATGGGTATCGTAATCCGGTTGAGGTGCCGGTTCCCGGGGCTTCGGGCTCGATGGTGGTTAGTCTGCCTGAAAAGGGGGTTCCTGTGCCGTTTGAAGGGCAGGATGCGTTCCGGTTTGCGTTGAGACAGCTTTTACCGCGGTTTGCGGAGAGGGAGTTCGTTAACACCAGGATTTGTTGGTATACTGATACGTGAGTTTGGTCCTTCGATTGCCAACTGCGAGTTGGATAGTTGCTAATTTTGTTTAACAGGCCCACGGGTGACTTCATTGTTTCTTACCACCCTGACCATGAAGGTCTTTTCCTTGCTACCGGTGGTAGCGGCCATGGGTTCAAGTTTTTCCCTGTTATTGGAGACAAGATTGTTGATGCCCTGGAGGGCACACTTGATTCCGAGTTGAGTAAGATGTGGAAGTGGCCCGAGGTTGCTGTGCCGGACGGAGAGGACTTCAACGGCGACGGTAGTCGGTCTGGGGAGAAGAGAGCGATCTTGAAAGACGAGTTGGTGAAGACAAAGAAGGCTTCACGGAGCAGTATGCTTTAGGACGTAGACCTTGGTGGTTGTGATGTATATAACATGAAGATTGCATGTACAAACGCATTTTATACTACGAACCAAGCGCAAGCAAAAACTCCCCGAGGCTTGGAGTTACTAACTACATCAATGTACTCGAGCATATAGAGGAACTTTTCAAGTCATTTTCATTTGACTACTCAAAAGGTAGTATCACGGCAAAAGCCGGTCCAGCAAGCCCATACAGGGAAAGCAAGGACGGAACTGAATCTAGCAGACTGCCTTGGGTCACCATTAATTTTTTTTTTTTGGCCTGTGGGAATAGAATCCTCCACAGATGAAACCGTAGAACGATAAATGATTAAATCGAGGCAGTCATCGACCGGCGCACAACCGCCTCACTGCGGTGTGCAGCAATCTAATTGTGTGGAAGAACGCGAAAGTGTGAGGAAAACCGGGGATCATCCGAATCGCTAAAAACGCCCAACTATGCTTGCATGAAAAGAGTCGTAAGAACGGAAGGAAAAGCAAGGTACAGGCAGACCGAAGCCAACTGTCCTAGCAAAGGGAAAAAGCAATGTTAATACAGGTTTGAAATGCATAGTGATCTCTCTGGGACTTTCTTAGACCTTGCGGAAATCTGGGAGCGTGAGTTAGTAAAGGTTTGATGGCAGCAAATCCAGCAGACAGCATACCAGAAAGTACAGGGTAGATCAGCTCGAAAGCCTGGTAGATCTCCTCGCGGACCTTAGCACCAGTCAGGACAATCTTGCCACTGACGAAGATCAAGAGAACGATCTTGGGCTTCATCATGCGGTAGATCAGACCAGGGAACAACTCAGGTTCGTAGGAACTGAAGTTGTGGTGACGAGAGGCCAACCCCTCCAGACGGATGGGGAACTTGATGTCGCAAGAGCCGACGATATTCTGGATCTTGAAATCGGTAAACTTGGCGTTGAAACCAAGCTTCTGGATAATACGCGCATACTTGCGCGAAGCCAGCTTCGAATCGTCCTCGGACTTGGCACCAGTGACGACCATCTTGCCAGAGGCGAAGATAAGGGCGGTGGTCTTAGGTTCACGGATACGCATGATCACGGCAGCAAAACGCTAAGGAGAGAACCAAGTTCAGCCACATTGTTCCCTGATGGGTGCCCTCTGAGAGCAATGTGAGGAGTTGATAAATACCTTTGGGTTGTACTCGGCGTTGCGTGCGTGCAACGCGATGGTCTTCAGATCAAGGCGGCAGTCAAGGTTGACAGTAGCAACGATGTTCCTTTTGGAATAACTAGTTCAGCCATTCTGGTCACCCAGAAAAACGTCCAGAGTATACTCACTGCAAGGTAGGGACAATGCCACTGCTTCCCGTGGTTGCGCCAGGGGTCGCGGCGGGAGTTGCAGGAGAAGCGGGAGTCACCCCGGTGCCATTCATGGCATTTGCTCCGACCTGCTGGCCATTCATACCATTTCCGCCCTGTGCGCCCTGCGCCATGGCCTCCTTCTCAGAGTTGGGAGGGGTCAGATCCCCAGCGCCACCAGGGAAAGACAGCGACGAGGTAGCAGTGAAGGCACGAGCCTGCTGCGCATTGGAGGGATGGGTTGTCAGAGAATCCATTTTGATGGAATACTCGATTTGCGACAAGGGATAAAGATGGAACTATGATAAGGAGATGTGAGCTTCAGTCGCGAAAAGTCGCGGGAGAGAGAAGTGACGCGTCGCGGAGAAGGGGAAAAAGAATAAGCACGTAAGAGGGGAGAAGCGAGGTGAGAAGCCATCAATGCGGGGAAAGAGCATCCATAGGATGGAGTCCTTCGGAAGGAAGGTGCAAAGGACAGAAAAGGAAGGAGGCTCTTTCTTACCTGGGAGATGGACAACTCAATGTATCCCCCTACGAGGTGTTCGCACGTAACCTCCCGTGAATCAGGCACGAGATAGTGTAGGCAACGAAACCAACGCAGTCGACTGGTGAACAAATCAAGAAAAAATCACACTGAAGTGTTTTTTCAAGATAGGCGCGACGGCGAGCGATATTATGGACGGAAGAACGGCAAAATTTTTTTTTTTCCTTTCGAAATGTTTCTTTTGCGCTGTTTTTGTAAAATGGGATTGTCTATCTGCGCGATCTGAAAAAAAGAGAGAGTGGTGAAGCGAAACCTGAGGCTCGACTTCTATGGTGATTAGGTCCGTGGACAAAAAACCCTTTTTTTTCCCCTAAAAAAAAAAAAAATAGAATCAAGGGTCCAGAGAATAATCGAAGATCTGGGTGAGATAGATCTGATTAGTAAGGAGAAAGCCAGCAGAGATCAAGATTTTGATGATCGGGCTTTTTGAGGAGCGGAGGGAAGAAGAATTTCCGAAATAAGATCCGCCAAGACCGAGACAAAATTCCCAAGGTAAATTGGGGGGAGGTTGGGCCTTTATATAGTGCTGAGTCACAGTCCGGTCAGGGGAGGCTGGGCCGCCAGTGGCGCTAAAAGCGGCAAGACTTTTCTCCCTTCAACCTTGGCTTCAGTGCCCGCTAGCGGCTCTGGGAAACCACGTCGTCAACCAATCACAGCTACGCAACATCTCTAGTGACTTTTATTCGCCCAACCCACTCCACTAATCTTTCTATGTTGACCCTTGACTGGTTCAAGCACCCTTACTTTATCCTCCGGTGCCATGGTTGCAGGCGCTGGGTTTGCCAGTCCGCGCTCCTCCTGCAGCTGATAGTCCATCCGTCCCACGCCAGACCAATCATCGTCATCGACTACCCTCGGTCACTCCATGTACGACGCGCTATCCTCTTGCCGCTTTAACGGATGGCAACTGAACAAAAATTCTGATTTTTTTGCCTTGTTTCTTCCCCTACCTCTCTGACCTCACTGCACCAGGGGAGTCAAGTATAATCACTATGATATACCGGATATTGTTGGTAAACTAATTTGGAAAGGAAGACATATTGCTTACAGCTTATACAATATATTTTATTCGACTGTCCTTTTTTTTTTTATTGAATTTTCGAAAGAGTGACCCCCCAGAGATTTTGATTAGGACAGGTGGCCGTTTCGATTCTACCTCAACAGGCGGTGGCGCCCAGTTGTTGATCCACTATCCGCCAAGGCTGGATGAATCTCATGGCATGCAATACGGCGATGATCGGTCATTTCTTAGCTTGTTCGGTTTTATTATTTAGATCTACCAACTATAGTTCTTGAAACTCTGTTATTCCAGATAACCCCTCAGATCACATCATGGTATTATTTTAGCATTTTCTAGAGGATTCCGGTATGCTGGTATGGTATAGTATGCTGAATACCATACCCGAAGCGTCACCGCCGTCACATTCCGCGAAATGCAGTAATAATACGGACGGGAGACTGCAGTCTGGTCTGGCCTGATCGGGGTCTGACACTATGACTCGAGTATTTAAGGTTGTTTTCTGGCACATCGATATGCAGGATAAGTCTGGAGCTGTCAACATTGGAATATTTCATTTTCACAAGTGAAGCTAAACATGTGATGCATGTGATCAGTACATACTACGGAGTATCTATACCGTATTAAACATGAGGCGCTTACGGAGTAGATGTGATGAGAATTGAGCCAGTACTATTTGATACTACATACGGCGAAGTACGGACTTCGAAGTACTCCATATTAATTTTAAAATATAGGACACTAGCAAAAACGTCTCCAGGCTAAAGTCGGGTTCCATCAAGCTGCGGGTGATAGGACCCTGCTAGAGGCTACTTCCGCTTTGGGACATCCATCCAACCATGTCTGCCTCAGGCCCCAAGGTTGGATAATCGCCGAGTTTGCTATTGGCCGAGAGAGCTGAGCCGAGGGTAGGCGGTTTTTCGGCGTTTTGTCACTTCCACTCAAAATTCGGGTACTTGAGGACGCTGGGTACATTCGGGATCTACGACCTAAATATCTTGAGTCTCCGCATTCACCCTTTCGATTTGGTTACGCCGATTGCTTGTCGCTACTAGTAATCCTGGTCTCAGCCTCAGATCTCCGATCTCACATACCGCGATGGCATCAAAAGGTGCCGTCTTGCCTCTATTGAGGCGAGAGATTCGATCCTCCCGATTCTCACGAGCTACCTCCTCCATCTCCGCCATTGCTACCCCAGCCCGCCAGTCAGCCAGTCCCTTCACAACTACCGGGCGGCGTCTAGCTCGGCGAACGGCATTATTCACCGCGCCAACCCAGACACGAGCCTTTTCGCAATCGCTGTCAAGGCGCTTCACCGACGAGAATGGCGACTTCGATCCTCGCACATTGGAGCGGGAGTCTGACGACGTGGATGTGTGCATTGTTGGTGGTGGTACGTTCTAGCGCATTGGCTCCCGCCGAAAGCAATCCAACTAAGCTTTGATTTACTGCAGGTCCCGCCGGTCTCGCCGCCGCAATTCGCTTGAAGCAGCTTGCCAACGAGGCAGGCAACGAAGAGTTCCGGGTTATTCTACTAGAGAAGGCTGGTGAATTGGGCGCCCATATTGTCTCCGGAAACGTTTTGCAACCAACCGCCCTCAATGAGCTGTTCCCCGACTGGCTGTCCGAGGACAACCCCTCGCGCTTTGAGGGTGCGACCCCCGCTAAAAGTGACAAGATGCGTTTCCTGACGAAGAATGGCTCGTACCCGCTGCCCACGCCCCCACAGATGCACAACGAAGGGAACTATATCGTCAGTCTGAATGAGCTTACCAAGTGGTTGGGGGAGCGTGCGGAAGAGGTTGGTGTGGAAGTGTACCCTGGTTTTGCAGCCAGCGAGATGGTCTATAGCTCAGATGGCTCAGTCAAGGGCGTCGCGACCAACGATCTGGGACTCGCTCGGGATGGCAAGCCCAAGGAGACATTTGAGAGAGGAATGGAGTTCCATGCCCGCGTCACGCTTCTTGCTGAGGGCTGTCACGGCAGCTTGACCAAACAGGTGATGAAGAAATACGATCTTCGACGAGACAGCCAGCCCCAGACATATGCTCTTGGAATTAAGGAAATCTGGGAGATTCAGCCCGAGAAGTTCCGATCAGGCGAAATTACCCACTCGATGGGATACCCTCTTCCCAAGGACACGTATGGTGGAGCTTGGATGTACCACTTTGGGGACAACATGGTGAGTATCGGTCTGGTGGTAGGATTGGACTACCCGAACCCATGGCTTTCGCCGTACGGGGAATTCCAGAAGATGAAACATCACCCCATGTTCAAGGAGGTTCTTGAGGGCGGCAAGTGCATCTCTTACGGGGCCCGAGCACTGAATGAAGGTGGTTTCCAGTCGATCCCCAAGTGCGCATTCCCCGGAGGTGCCTTGATTGGTGACACGGCTGGCTTTTTGAATGTCCCGAAAATCAAGGGTACCCACACCGCAATGAAATCGGGCATGTTAGCCGCTGAGGCTGCATTCTCGGCGCTTAAGGGTGAGAACCAAGGAACCGTCTTCTTGTTTGACTACGAGAAATCTCTGCGCGATTCATCCATTTGGAAGGAACTCTCCGAGGTCCGTAACATCCGGCCCTCATTCAATACCCCGCTGGGCTTCTTCGGTGGACTTCTCTACTCCGGCCTGGAGGCCTACGTGTTCAAGGGTCGAGTGCCATGGACGCTCAGCCACCACGGCACCGACGCAGCGGCTACCAAGCCTGCCTCTCAATACGAAAAGATCGTTTACCCCAAGCCAGACGGAGAGCTCAGTTTCGATATTTTGACCAGCGTGAGCCGGACCGGCACCAACCACGAGGAGGACCAACCTGTTCACCTGCAGGTGGAGGACTTGGATAAGCACACGGACCTCGCATGGCCTGTTTACAAGGGTGTAGAGAACCGGTTCTGCCCTGCCGGCGTCTACGAATATGTGGAGGACCCTAGCAAAAAGGACGGGGTCCGATTCCAGATCAATGCACAAAAGTAAGTGTCTGCTGCCATCTGAGTTACCTTTGATATATATACTGACCATTTACCAGCTGCATTCACTGCAAGACTTGTGATATCAAGGTGCCTACACAAGATATTAACTGGCAGACGCCTCAAGGTGGAGAGGGACCCAAGTACATCATGACGTGATATTAGGACGCCAGGGATAGGCCCTTATAATCAGGGGTTTTAATAAAGAATGGGATATTAGGGAAAAGAACCCTTCCAAGGTTGGAACATTGGAACATTGAATGTATATAGATGCCCCAAATAGGCAAAAAAAGACAAGCCCTGGAGTGAACCAAAAAAAAAGACCCCATGGGGTTGGCAGAACCGTGGAATGCCAGTGGAGAGAGTCCACGAGGGATAAGCCTTACTTCCCTTTTGAACTATGTAGGATCTACCTAATGTATTTATTCCTACATGTATTCAACATACTAGATATACTACATTTCCACTAAATATAGTTCTTGAATTGCTTTACTATCTTTTCCATTCTCTATTTTCGATGGTGGAACCACGTGGATCAGGAAAAAAGTGAGGCGGCCAAAGTTTCAAGTCCACCGTCCACCGTCCACCGCCAGACGGTACTTTCTCTCTTTTCTTCCCCTCTTGCTCTTCTCTTCTGTATCTTTCGTATTTGTTTTGCTGTTCGGCTGTTCGGCTGCTCGGCTGTTCTACTTCGCAGTACACCTGCTCTCTGATCGTGTGTGTCGTTTGTCGGGTTACACGTTACACGCTTTCCTGCAGCAGCGCCGCAGTTCACCACTTCTCTCTGCATTCCCACCTCTTCGATCTCTTCCATATTCTCTGGCATTTCCTTTAGCCAGATTTCTTTCTAATATCGCCCATCAATCGAGTTCTTCAGACCAGCCATGACTGAGGTCTCCTCAACCCGCCTTTATCTTGGGAACCTTCCCCGCAACGGTATGCTGGCACCTGACCGTCCCTCTTCCCTGAGCTTTGGAGAACACACGCACCACCATGCATGACCCGGTCGCTTCGCTGGTTCCCAGACTCCCATGGGCTCTGATCCCTCATATTCTCATGTGGAATGCCACCTTCGGCCCACCCTTTGCAGGGTGAGCCAATAAGAACTTCAGCTACCCACATGGAACAGCGTTCGCCGCGGATGGCCATCTAACCGGTGCTTTTGGAGTCAGCCATTTGAAAAATGAACCGCTAACCTCATTCTTATTTCTTATCACAGTGACTAAGAGCGACATCGAGGAACATTTCAGCAGCCATGGCTCCGGTAAGATCACGGAGATCAAGTTGATGAATGGTTTCGGCTTCATCGAATATGACGACCAGCTGGATGCCAGAGATATTGTGCCCGGTAAGAACGGCTGACGATGTTTCATTTATTCGCACAGACTTGCTAACATTATTTTCCTGCAGCATTCCGTATGCCCCCATGACTTGTCCACCGAATAACCTCTCGCTTATCAATACCACAGACGGCAGTGAATTCAAAGGCGAGCGACTCACCGTTCAGTTCGCGCGCGGTCCTCGCCGTAAGGAGGCCTTCCCAGGCCCGCCAGACCGCAATGCTCTTCCTCGTCCACGTCGCACTATCTTCCGCATGCAGATTTCCGGTCTTCCAGAAACAAGTTGGCAGGTTAGCAGCCCAAGTCCATTCCTTTCCGGAGTTCCTGACATAGATTCCTCAACCCCGTCTCTCTACTCAGCCCACACATGCTTCCAGTCCATTGTCCTTGAGGCCATCGGTCGAACCAAGGATCCTGGTGTACTAATCCATTAGCACTCCCCTCCTGGTGACTGAGAAATCCTTCTATGGCTTTTCCCTTTGCCTTGAGAGTTGAGAATTGCTCCTTAATCTGCGTACCCACCGAACATTGTTGTCAGACCCCATGGAGCCTTTTCTGGGTCTTTTGGATGCCGATATCAGACCATTCTGGATACACCTCCTCGGACTGGACATGGAGTGCTTTCATCTTTCTCTCCACATTTGCCGGACACCTTACCTTTCCTGGATCTGGACTCACCATGCATTCAATAGGACTTGAAAGACTTCGCCCGCCAGTCTGGACTGGACGTTGTTTACTCTGAGACTGGCCGAGAACAGGGCCGAGGGTGGGTGGACCATTGTATTCCGCAAGAGACCCTTCCAATCCATTGACTTTTGACCAAGGTTTGTGGAATTTGAAACCGCCAACGACCTGAAGACCGCCGTGGAGAAACTGGACCAGCGAGAGTTCAAGGGCTCCGTCGTATCCTGTGTCGCCGATGTAAGCGCCCAACCTGGCTCGGACCTGGAGGAACCCCCGTCTCACCAACTCCCAGATTCAAAGCTTTGAGGAACGCCCCATGCGTGACCCCTACCGGTCTCGTTCCCCACCACGTCGCCCCTACCCTGCCACCATGGAGGAGTACGACCGCCGGATCCCTCCCCCACGTGGCTACAGTCCTCGGGAGCACTACCGTGAGCGGTCACCGATCCCTATCCGCCGCGATCCCTACTATGAACGGGATGGCTATGCCCGCCGGACTCCCCCTCGTCCTCGGATGGAAGACTACCCACCCCCACGTCGTCCCTACGAAGACCCTTATGAGGCTCGGCCTCCTCCACCTCCTCGCCACTATGATGATCCCTACCTAGCTGCCCGGGGTTATGGTCGTCCTCGCTCTCCGCCGAGAGGCGAGTATGTGCCTTACGACCGTCCTCGCTACTGGTAGATGGCGCCGGGTCTTCATTGATTGGATTTACTGCATATTCTTCCGTTCTACCATCATTTTTTGACCTCCTTCGCCAAATACCCGCAACGTCTCATACTGATTTCATGGTATCATGATCTTTTTTTCACCTGCCAAGGTTTCGTTCAGCGTGTTCTCGCGGCCGGGTGCTTCCATTTCTTCCTGGCGACTGGACAGGCTGAGTTCTCGATCATTTCTTTTTTCTTCCTGGTGGTTTTGGGATGGCAGGAAGCTAGGTGGTTACCGCCGTTTAGTCTTTCTTGTCCACCCTGGACTATTGTATGTGTGTTAGCATCTGAAAATCTTCAATTTCTTCTTTTTCCTTTGCTTTGTTTCTTCTCCTGTAATATCCCCAGGATCCCATCACTCCATGCTGTCCTGGCATGACCTACCTTTAGATAGCCGGTTGAGTGACAATAGTGCAAGAGTTGTCTTTGTTTCTGCATTATGTTGAAACTGATATATATTGGGATGGTGATTATGCTCCCCACCAAGGCCCCCAATACTAGCCCTTATAACTAAAAGAAATATATACAATCTCTCAGGAAACTTTTAGCACTTCCTATTTAGGCAACGAATATAAACCAAAACGCGGAATTGCCCGTCCACATAGGTAATTTCTACCAAGGTCAAGCAGACAAGTGCTCTCTCACTTTTGTTAAGCGGGCTGGTGTAGAGATTACTCGCTCGAAGGATTTCTTGAAGAGTTGTTAAGTGCCGTGTGAGTGGTTTTCATGTTATACTGGAGGCCGCAGTATGCAGATCGACAGTCATGCAAATTGGAGGCTGTCTTAGGCAGATCTGTAGAACCACCTGGTAATATATCGGACTACCTAGGTAGCCAAAGCAAAAGAAACTGTGATATCATCCGTATCATGGCAATATCAAGATAACATCAAGATAATACCAACATATGTACCAGATAATGCCTGGCACTCGAGACCTTTCCCCTTCCGTTTTAGTGCTCACCTCTTGCCGCTTTTTAAACACTGAATAAAACTGAGTACGTCCTGACTTGATTACTCCCGCGGAGTGGATTCTGGAGTCACGGTCACGTGACCAGTTCATTACGCCTCGGAATGAGCAACAAGACAAGGAAGGCGGTATGAACATGCAGTTTGAATGGTTGGTCCACGGACATGGCAGTTGCCAATCAAGGGCCGCCCCACATGTTGCACGGGCGGGCCGGCGCCCTATATAATATCCCCGTAGGCGACGATCAACCCCTAATAGCAAAAGGCATACTCCTTAAGAACCCGAAAGATATATTATTATAGTATAAGGGAAGTCCTACGAGCTCTTTTGCCTATTTATAGTTGTGCTCGATCGCGCCAAGTTTGTCTCCGAGACAGGAGTATACTTCTATATGGCGTACCTGGATGCGTCCGAGGATCCGGACCTGTGGTTGTTCTTAACGGGTAATTTGGTTTGGTTGGGTGGTTTACAACATATTTTGTGGAGATGTACATCCCGAGGCAGCTGAGCTCTACTCGAGTAGGGTGATGGTGCTAGTAGATAAACTAGTAAGCTACGAACAAACGAGATGAAATAAAAGCATGTGAAAATACCAGAATATTAAAGCCCAGAAACGACATGTAGGGAATGACCACATAAAGCCATACAGGTGTAATTACTTGAGGCACTTGCATAATACCGCCGAAACCTGCATACTTTATGCATCTAAGCAGATTTCCATGTTTCTCATGTTTGTCGGCCCCCAAAATATTTACCAGCCCTCGGCCCCCAAAAGTGGGGATCTGCGGGCGAGTTTGAGGCCTAAGAATAAGCATAGAGAATAGTCATTTATTTTGATGATTCCTCGGCTTCGTAAACGCCAAGACTGACATTTAATACAATAATGGCCCATCGTGGTTGGGCTTTGCGAAGCCTACCTACCAACTGGCCGAGGAGGTTCGAGGGCTGTGTTTTCTACCAAGGTGATACCATAGAAAAATGCACTCATATTGAAGAATGTCAGCCAAGAGTGACACTTCCTAGAGGGGTATAGACTCCTATACCAATAGGGAAAGTCCTGTGCCAATAGACGTCACCTTCATCCTTCTACTTCTTCGAAGGTTCCCATTCTATGTTGACTTACTATAGCATCGGTTTGCTCCGAATGTGAATTTGCATGCCATATCCGCCTGTTCTCCTTTTAGAACATCTTCAAACAGCTGCACCTTCAATGTCAATTTGTCTCCTACTTAGCGTACCCCTTGCAATTCAGAGTCCTTCTCCAATATAGTGATTTGTATGGCTTCAATTTCCAATACACTGTATAGAGCGGTACGGGAAGCGGTGTAAAATAAGGCATAAATAAAGCAAAATAAAACATTAACCATGCAAAGTCAGGCTTTAAAACTTTAGCCGTTATTGTCCTTCGCACTATTTTAAGTACTGGGTGCTCTTAGAAGAGGTCCCTACGCTTGGAGCGGTACATTCAAAGAATGGGCGTTTTGGATGAATATACATCCATTGAACAAGTAATCTCAAAGAGAGGCTCTATTACTGAGGCTACCAGTTCATTTGGGTGCAAAAGACAAGCGTCCAACTATTCTGGGCACCGAGTGAAAGGTGAGCCATTTAGCAAAGTGGGCCACCGCCTGGTAGACAGTGACCGCGGTTTAGGGACTAGTATGTGGGCAAGCTAGTGACCAAGTGGCCGACGCTGATTACATGGTGGAGTAAGTCACGTCAATCAGTGATGAAACCTTCAATGTGATGTCTGCAGATCAATGCCAAGGAGCTAGAGAGGGCAGGATATCTTAAGACAAAGGCCCAGAGCAGCTGAGAGCCCACTACTTCGGGCTGGGGATGAAACATTCATGGACGTACGTACACAGCTCTCTGAAGCGATGGCTTAGTGGCTTCAAGATACTCCGACTTTCTACATCACCAAGGCTACAGCTTCACGCTTCCTTTGATCTAGATACGATTTTTCTTCACGCTCAGAGTAACGCCAGACCGGTTTAGGTTGGTGGTAAAGCTTACGCGAAGTGGGGCTAAGGGAACGCAGGGCTTCTATTCTCCTGGCGATTTCGGCTTGATAGGGAATATGGTAGAGTACATGCGCGTGACTTGGGACCAATAATATTCAATAA
This sequence comes from Penicillium sp. CF05, assembly GCA_002916455.1. Classification (NCBI taxonomy): domain Eukaryota; kingdom Fungi; phylum Ascomycota; class Eurotiomycetes; order Eurotiales; family Aspergillaceae; genus Penicillium; species Penicillium sp. CF05. Next base: position 16,973 of record PKQL01000230.1, read on the forward strand.
GGGGTGCAGAAGCCTGCGTTGTACCGTTACATCCATTTCTCCGCTCTACCTAGGTAAATCATAAGACGGGAAGTACGGAGTAGCCCGGGCGGAGATCGACCCTTTCCGAGATTAAGTGGAATCCATGGATCAACGCACACTGGGACTTGTCCGGAGCTCGGATTGGCCAGTCCCTGAATTTGGTCAAAAATCGATGCCTTGGTGGGGTTGAAACCACCTGTCAGGTTGCTTGTGCGAACGCTCGAGCCCGTGGATAATCTGTCCATTGATTAATGTCTCTCGTATTCTGCTAATTCCGTGATCGGTTTACGTACAAAATCTTACATGCGCAATGGCGTGTACAAACATATGCACCTCATACTTCGGCCCCCATGTTTTCGAATGAGGGAACAACAACTCTTCGATACGTGTTCACCTCCTGATCTCTCACATTAGAAAGAAAATACTCAACTTCTCTCCCGCTATTGATGTCAAAAATCTCTATATGACCACAAGGTAATCAGTGCAGATGAGCCGATCCACCCCCGCGAATCTGTCGCAAGGGACGTCTCCGGTCAATCCCAGCTACGCGGAGGATGAAGAGCCCCCCACCATCAAAGGCAAGAGAAAGCCATCTGGACCCGACAAGCGAACAAGCTGCCAGCGACTCAAGACAGTCAGAGCGTGTGACATTTGCAAAGAGAAAAAGACTCGCTGCAGCGGGACTCGTCCATGTGCGCGTTGCGAACGACTGTCGTTGGTCTGTGAATACGAAACGACCTACTCCAGGGGACTCGGCCCGCCGCCGCCGCCCCCACCACCGCTAGAGTTGACATTCGACGACCAGCCAGACGAGGAACGGTACTTCAAACATGACACGAGCTTCCCAACATCCATTCAACAGCCCGTTCAGCATGAGGCTGCCCATCGTGCTCCTACGCACAGTACCGATCTCTTAACCGCAGACTTCCAGGGAAGCTACCTAGAATTGGCATCAGGAACCTCGTTTATCAACCGAGTATGTCAGCGCCTCAACCAAGACAAGACACCGTCCACTGGGGCCGTGGGTGTGTCGGACGGGTTCCATGGCGAACTCTCAAAGAGCCCACTGGTCACTAAGTTTGGGGACAAGCCGTATTCAAGCCTCTACAAACTTGATTTCACCCTTCCCCCGTTGGAGAAGACACTGGAGATGGTCGCAACGTATTTTGAATATGCTGTTGTCACCTACCGGTTCTTGCATCGCGGTCACGTCGAGCAATGGCTTCGTCAGATCTACCAGAGCAACATTTCAGCGACAAACCTGCCCACAGACCTGATGGTGGGCCGGTGCTCTATTGTGTACAGCGTCCTTGCGATCGGTACACTCTATCACAGGCGAGCTCCCGAGTCCGACGTAGATTATGACGAGCAGAGGTAAGCCCGAAAAATGGCGCATTGATATCTCAGTCCACTCGCTGATTACCTGAAGCGAACGCTGGTTTGCCCTCTCCAAGCACATGTCGTCCATTGAGTCCGGCGCACCACAGCTGGAGACAGTACAAGCAAGTATGAACCGAAGTCTCTACCTAATAGCGTCATCCCGAGGCAGTGAGTGCTGGTTCGCGTTCGGCACGACCGTTCAGTTCTTGACCGCTCTTGACTTACATCGCAAATGGCCGTCAACTATGGTCGAGGAGGGTAAGGGCACATATATGGAGCAAGAGCTTCGGAAGAGAACCTTTTGGAGCGTGTACACGTTGGACAAGTACCTGAGCGTGATGTTCGGCCGACCACGGTTGCTGCACGATGAGGATTTTGACCAAGAGCTTCCGGATGAGGTGACGGATCAAGACTTGTTGATCAATGAGCCGAGCATGCGATCTGGCGTGCCCGATGATGTGATGATCGCATCTGTACTGCATTACCGGTCTGTATCTGACTTGAAGTATTGTTCGAAGAGAAATACAATCCCAGCTAACAATTAGCAGACTCTCACGGTTGCTGGCTGACGTTTCAAGGAAGTTGTATACCCTCAATCCGCCGGCAGGGTCCCCTTTCGAGATGGTTATCCTATTAACCCTCGAGTTAGAACGATGGAAGGAGGTCGCAGCCCCATTGATGGATGGCTGGCGAACTTTGATCCAGCAGCTGGCCTACTCGCACGCAATTATTTACACCACGCGATTATTTCTCTTCAATGACTGCAAAGATATTCCGCAATCGAGCGCCGCCACCTATATTCACAAGTGCATCGCGGCCGCCGAGGAAGTCATGACTATCATCAACGGACTTGCCAGCCGGAAGGCTCTCATCCATGGGTTTTGGTTTACTCATTACGTGTGCTTCTGCGCTATTACCGTGGTGTACATCCACATCATCAAACAGCATCAAGCGTCGGCTGATCCATCGAAGAAGGTGGAAAACAGCAGTCAGGTGCAATATCTGTTCAGCCTCGCAGAGACCTGCCAACAGCATCTGGGCAAGGCCACCTGCCGGAGCAGTCCCAACCGTCGCTACGGCATCATTCTGGAGCAGTTGCGTTTGGAAGTCCACCGACAGGTCGTCTCCAGCCTTCGACCAGGCACTCAAATGGAGACAGAAGATGATAGGCACAAGGGCCTTTCCAAAGCAGACAGTTTTCTTCCGCCTAGCTTCCATCCCGCCCCTGTCACCACCATCTCCCCCAAGCCCAACATGGCATTTGATGCACTGCCCACCGACATTTTTGCCTCTGATCTTGTGGACGACTCATTCAAGTTATATGATAGTTTTGGGTTCCCGGACAGCTCTGATAATTCGGCCTGGTGGGCACAGCTAGATTCCTGGGTAAGCTTGGTCATCATGTTTGTTGTGTCAAGCCAGTTGACCTGTTTTAGGCGTACACGGATCTTTCTGAGGAACCGTCCATATTCCAGTTTTAGAGCATACTACGGTCTAGCAATGGAGTTCGTGTCAATATCGTGAAGTTATCCAATGTGGCCTTCTGGCATGCATCGCTAAGCGACCTTGTTCTACGCCGATCATGATTATCAAGCCTTGTAGAAGACTATTCAGCTTTGTAGAGAAAACCAAAGCTATCCCTATGTTACTTTGTGAATATAGATAATGAATCAATGAGAGCATGGAGTCCTATCTTTATCGGGTCTAGCCTTTCCCAGGTATTATCAGTACGTTCTTCTTCCATTCCATTCCTTTCTTTTCCTGCCTGCTTCATGGGCGGTAGAGGAGTTGACAATGAATCCATTATAGCTTCTATTACTCATTAAATATACTCAAAAAGGAAGGCCACAACTTACTGGGCCCGAGAACCGATTTATATAAATTATGTAACAACGAGGCGTCCAATATATTAGGTCCAATTCTCCTATAGGTGAGTGCCTTTAATTGACAACATATGTAGTTGGTTGGTTGAACACTAGTAATAGATTTTCGAATTATTGATTGTCTTACTGAGTATATTGCAAAGTCCAGAAAAAAGAAATTCCATCATTTTCTATCTAGTCAAGGGCCTGCCTGTTTCATGTGTAGGTGTGTAATCAGCCTGACTACCTAGCTACATCTCTCTATACACATGTATACGTTTGTATCCAATATCATCCATCCTTCGGCTCTCCGCCTCCGCCAGCCATTCCTCCTCTCATGAAGTATTGTCATTACAATTTTCAGAGATCATAATCCACGGCTCCAGCAACGAATTTAACCAGCGAAGGCGCCAGTAACGAAGACCTTCTCGTGTTTCATAAGCAAGCTGCAGACCAAGCAAATGGCTCCCGCGGCGATAATGGGCACGTAGGCCAACTGGATCGCCCCGGTGATGCCATGGATTGCGGCTGCATATTCCTCGGAACTTGCAGAGCGGAGGAGCTGGCTCCCCACGCCTGAGATTGCATCGGAGATCTCGTCCTCACTGGCCAGGGGAAACACCTGCTTCAGGGCCTGTTGCGCGAAGTTCACGAACAGGGCGCCGGAGATACCCGTGCCGAAGACGATACCCATCATCTGTCCGACCGTCATGAAGCCGACACAGAAGGGGATCTCCTCGGGCTTGACCTTCATCTGTGCGATTGCGAAGCCGGCCTGGCAGAAACAGCCCACGCCGGTGCCCAGAATTATGGTGTAGCCGTAGATTTTGGCGTCGGAGGTGTTTTCGTCCACGGTGTCTGTTTTGTAACGAGGCTAGTTAGAGCGTGTTTCGTGGTAGATGGGGAGTACGTGAGAAGGAGGGCTTACAGAGGAGGACACCGCCGATTAACTCGAGAGCAGCGCCGAAAATGTACCAGGGGTAGTAGTAGCCGGTCTTGCCCATAAACTGACCGTTGATCAGATTGAAGGCGACTAAGAGCAGAATGAATGGCAGGAGATGGACGGAGGTCTCGACGGCTGTGCTTCCGCGTGCGAATTGGTAGTAGATGGGCAAGTAGTAGATGCCGATGAAGCTACCAAATGTCGCCAACACTGTACGTAGTTAGACTTTGCGCCATGCTTGTGCAGTGGGGGTGGGAGTACTCACTCATAGTGAAGAAGAGAACGATCAAGGTACGGCTTTTCCAGAAATGCATAGGGAACATGCGGTTCTGAAAGTCGGTTCCCAGTTGGAAGGTTTGTTGCACCACAAACAGGACCAACAGGAGGCCGGCACCCACGAACAGACCAATGCTGCTCGAGCTGCTCCAGCTCCACAAAACGCCGCCAAAGTTCATGCCCATAATCGCGCATAAAAGAGTACCAATGGACAGCAGTGCTCCAATGTAGTCAACCTGGCCAAACCGCTTAAGGATGGGGACATCCTTCTGGGGCCTGAAGTCGGGCAAGAGGAGGAAGTAGACCGGAGCCACGACTGCTCCGACCAGAAGGTTCAGGTAGAATGCCCAACGCCAGGTTGCCTTGCTGTCGCCGAGGGCACCGCCAACCACTGGACCCAGCACTGTGCCGACACCCCAAATAAACCCAGTCAGGCTGAGATATTTCGGACGTTCAATGTTGTCTGTCGTGACCGACAACAATGTCAAGAGACCCATGTACATTCCACAGCCACCGGCACCCGCGATGGCACGACCGACGATGAAGCTGTTGATGTCTGGAGCGCCACCGCAGAGAGCTGATGCGCCCATGAATACGACAGTGCTTCCTATGTAAAGCTTCTTTGCGGAGAAGGTGCCATAGGCCTTGGACCAGATCAAGGTTGTAGCAGCCGACGCTAGAGCAAAGGAGACACCTAGCCAAGGAACGAGACTGACATGGCCAAAGGTTTCGACAACTTTCGGCTGAACATTGGCCACCACGGTATTGTCGAGCGCATACAAGAACAAGGACGAAAGCAGTGCAATTATTACTAGGGCCCACTGTGAATATGGGGTTAGCGAGGGATCAATAAGCATGGATGGTGTGCGGTCTTACTTTAACGCCGTGCACATCTCTTGGGGACGGTGGCTTCTCGATCGTAGCCTCTGAGGGCGGCTCAGAGGGCGGCTCAGAGGATGAGGAGCGCAGAGAATCATTTGCAGTCTTCATTGCCGTGGTGAGGTGACAAGTATCAACGAAATGTTGGTTGGTTGGAATGTGAAGCTGAGGCTGGGAGCTTTTGTTTGGGATTGACTTTTGCCTTTTGTACTGACGATTGTGACTGAGGTGGATGTAATGATAACTCCAATTTCCAGGCGCACTAGTAACTATTTATCACCATGATGCCCCGGTCGACTTGTCTTTCCGATGCTGTGTCCAGCCGGCATGTTCCCTAGGTGGAGATGATTGCGCTGGCCGTGCCAGTGCCCACGACCGGAACGAACCCAGAAACTCGACTAGGCCAAGGGATATTCCCCAGCTGTTGGCCCTATCTCGGGATGCCTCTGCGCCAAGCTTGAGGATCTCCGACGGAAATAGTGTGGGGTCGGGGTAGTCAATGCTCCTATTCGCCCGGATATCCTATGGGTCCCGGAAATGCTTTGAAATCCAGCCTCGAAAAGCATCGTCAATGGGATATTACTCTATCAGGAGATATGATTGCAATGGTTGGTTATGTTATTATAAGAGCGATGGCCGAAATTTTTCGAATTCTGGGATTTCGCATCTCTCAGCCGCCTTCATTCCGGCTGAATTCCTGCCTCTCAATCTTGCCCTGATATCATGTCCGCCCAAACGGTCACGTTCCAGCGCCAGTCGGCAGAACCCTCCAGTGTCATCCGCATTTACCATCATGACGCTGTAGGCGACGCTCCGATTCCCGCAGACTCGGTTCTGTTGAAGTTCCTGGCTGCTCCCGTGAATCCCCAGGATCTCTTGGTGATTGCCGGCCGATATCCCGTCCAGCCACACCATCACTATAACGACGAACCCATCCCGGGATACGATGGCGTGGCCTGCGTCAAGCGTGTCGGCACGGACGTTGATGTGTTGAAGCCCGGAGACCACGTAATCCCCCGGTCCCACGGCTTGGGGACCTGGCGCACGGAAGCCGTGGTCCCGGCGGCTGCCGTGCTGAAAGTGTCGAAGAGTTTGGAACCGACGACCGCCAGTCTACTGAAGACGGGTTGCTCGACAGCTTACCTTCTGTTAGAGAGCTGTACCTCCCTGCGTCCGGGAGAGTGGGTCGTTCTGAATGCCGCGACAGGATGGATTGCGCGGATGGTGGTGCAGTTTGCCCTACTCAAGGGCTGTCCGAGTATCTGTGTGATTCGAGACCGGGATGATGTCGAGGCCACGCGACAGTCACTTCTCAATCAGGGCGCTCGTGTGGTCGTCACCGAGTCTGAACTTGCCAAAGAAGGCCCGGCCGCRATYGCGGCCGAGAAGCGTGTCACTCTCGCACTGGATGCGGTCTTCGGACAATCTGGTCAACGACTCGCCGCCATGCTCGCTCCTGGGGCTACCTTCATCAATTACGGGTCTCTGGGAGGTGCAGGTGGCCAATTGGTTCTGAGCCAAGAGCTAATCTTCTGGAAACAAATCACTTTCAAGAACTTCCGACTGTCTCAGGCGCTGAGTCGGTACACGGAGGACGCACAGATTGACCTCCTTTCGTGGTTCACCGAGCTCTTCGAACAAGGGAAGATCACTGCGCCACCGGTCAATCGCGTGGACTGGGAAAAGGACGGGGATGGTGGAAGTCTCGAGAAGAAGGTGCAGTCAGTGTTAGCTAGAGCCGGTGGGAAAGTAGAGCCGGCCATCGGGTGCACCAAGCACGTCGTGCAGTTCTGAGTGTCTTTCTTTGTTTTCTTTGTCCTGTATTCTTATCCGTAAATGACGAGCCAATTATGGTTTCCTTCAGCCTTTCAATTGTGCTTGCCGGTATAGCCGATTTTCGCATACTAGAGCATAGAATGTATATAAGGACACTCCTCATAACAGGAGAGTAACTCAGTCCGCACCTGCGAATTTCCGGAAGGACGAAAGGCGAAGCACACACCTATCGTAGTCCTAGAATCTCTTGATATTCTTTATCCTTGTAGCCCCTGACATTGCCAAGTTAGCGGTGTTGACAAGTGGAGGCCCGAACAACCGCCAAATTTGCCTGGAATAACACTCAATAATCACCACGATCGTGTCTATAGTCCTACTTAGCTGCAGTTCTCTTGACCCAACATTGGACTTCATTGTTGATAATCCCAGTTAATTCTCAGCAATTAACATGGTTTTGGGATTCAACGCTAACCCTATGCAATTCGAAATCTCAATACAGAACCGGTCAAAAGCAAGAGTAGCGCCTTCAGCTGAATATAGTGTCATCCTTATTTTTTTTAATGCAGGTTTAATCACGCCGTATCACGGATCTGACACATGAATTCTATCTGTTGGTCTTTCTGTTCTATTACATTGAGTGGTTACATGTATCTACAAGGGTGGAAGAGAGGCTCAGAAATGGAGGCTTCTATTCCAGGAACTTCGAGGGCAGAGATAGTTTTCATTTTTACTTTCCATGTCAATTTTTGTCTTTGAAAGAGATTCAATTATCCTATACTTGTTCAAAGCTGTTACATGCTAAATAGTATTAATTATACTATTTCAACGTTAATCACCCTGACCTTGTTGTCGATGTTRGCTGCAATTTATATTGTAATATATTTTTTAATTTCTTTTTATATTATTTATCATTTCAAACCTAACGTAGTATGTTATAAATTACATCAGTAAGTATATCGGATAGAGAGTTGTCTATTTTCAAAATTTGATACAGATTCTAATCGCGAATTTAATATGGGAGCCACTTTATAGAGATTCTTGACATTTGGATTCTAATCAGTTACCACTCAATAGTTAAAAATGTTGGATCATTCGGAAAGAACTGTTTTGCTAATCTGATAATAGTCATTTATTAAAAATTATCTGGAAAATTATTACTATATAAACTTATTGAGAGAATACTAGGATTCAAAGTTGGTTAGTTCTGGTGGGAAAATACATATGTAGAGTCTGTTGCCCAGACACTTACAGGAAACACGTGATACCATCGGTCCAGGTGATACATGTATAGAATGACCATACATATGTAAAAGGATCTCAGTGGGCTACAAACATCCAAGTCTCCCTGAACCCATGTCTACAATTTTCTTGAATTTTTCTGATGGCGGCTCGCCGTCATTTCTGGAACACGCGACACGGAGAACCCGAGTATTGAAAGAGAAACTAGCAAATACGAGATAGAACAGTGTCTATAAGGGTCATCATAAATAGAAGAAAAAGGAGGGGGGGGAAAGTCGTATCTTGTGCGTATTGCTTTGCTGGATGACCATATTTCGAGACGCTTGGAAGGCTTGGTCCAAACATGTCAATTTGCGATCGCGATCGTCCTACGACATACTGGGTACGGCTTTACTCATGTGATATGCAATAGTGGAAAAACACATGAAATAGTTGGAAAGGTAGTCAATCTATATACAATTCAAACATGACCCCCGGTTGTTACCCCCACGGGTCTAATCCGTATAGGCGCTTTCCTGTTCGATGGTGGTTGCGTTGTACTTCCGGAGTGTGTCCTCCAATCCTGGAATTGGCGCATCGAAGTCAATCAAGCAGCTGTTCATGGTGCGGGCGAGAAACGCGTAGATCGACTGAGTGAAGAACAGGTCCATCAACGCCTCATCTCCAAGGATCTGTTTGGCCTTGAGCACCGTGTCCTTGTTGACACGATCGCGCAGACAAAGGTCTTTAACCACCGCGCTGATCAGTCGTTGGCGATCTGAGAAGAGCTCCGTCGAGCTCAAGTCCCCGGAGCGGAGGCACGCCAGTTGTGCGTCGGTGTACCCGAAGACCCGGGCCACGGGCTCATTGACGTCCCATTCGTACGGAGCGTCGAGCAGGGACGCGGTGCACAAGACGGCCAGTTGCCAGTCCTTTGAGCGCAAGCTGCGCTCGGGCGACCAGGCACAGGTCAACAGTTTCATGAAGGTTGGGAAAAAGGTGGGCGCATTGGCAACCAGCTGGGAGTCGATTGTTAATGCCTCGCTCTCTCATCGCAGAAGACCATGGGGAGAATATGAGAATGTACCTTAAAGATGTTGCGCTCGAAGGGAAGTGTTTTCAAGGCTGCGCTGACCTCCTCCGGAGCCGTTGCGGAGTCCACGTACGGCAGGAGGTGGTTTTCGGTCATGTCGCGGTTGTCCCAGGAAGTCATGATGACAGAAGAGTAGAAGTCGATGAGATTTATTAAGAAGAAGGCGGAAGCGTGCGTTTTGGCTTTCAATGTGTCGATTGTGGTGAGCGTAGTGAGTGGGGCTGATGATTGCTGCTGAGCTGGAGTTGTTGATGGGTCCGTCGGGGGCTTTTATAACGTAGGATTTGTAGTGATGGATCTGATGGACCCGGAAGGCCAAAGATGAGCCAGCGAGCAGAAGCAATCACCTGGGTATTTCCGGTGATTCCTTCCGTTGGTGGTTGGCAATTAGGGCTTTCCGGGTCAGTGGCCCCGCAGTGTTTCCGCTGCGGCGCGCTCTCTTTCTCCTCCTCTCACTGCATGCCTGGCACGTGGAAATTGTTGATCTGAAGAGCCCGATCGTGTGTCTGCACAAACCCAATCATCTCGTGAAATCCTCCGAGATGTCAAAGCACGCGTCCGTGCACTCGTGGTGGGCCTAACACACTGATGGCAAACTATACTGGATGCCACCATGACGTTTGTTAGTCATTTCCGCCTCCTGTACATGCCTGGCCGATATGGCGCAAGAGACAGGTTCCGGATCGTGTATACCACCCACCTCGACCAAGTCAGTCCGTCGATCCCGGGGCCGGGACCTGCTACTGAGGGGAGGGGGGACATAGCGCACAGCATGGCACGGAAACCTTTTGAATTACTGGGATGGGCGATGCTTAGGATGGGTTTGACCATGATTAAGAAAAGGCTATAAAGAATGGGGCATGGAGGCACCCAGTAGTCAACCCATCAACACTTCAAACAGAGATCAGCAAAGGCATTCATCGTTTGAGAAAAACACTCGCAATTCTTTCTATCTCACACCAAGACAAAAGTTACTATCAACATCGTCATCATGAGCCTCGTCCAGTTGAACACCATGGACATCTTGTCCGCCGATCCTTTCAGCTATGCGGAAGTTCTGTACGACCAGCACTTGGGCGACATTGAGAGCCTGCTCCATGGTCATGACCTGGAGGCGGAATGGCCGGCGACTCCGGCACAATGCCAAATCCTAGAATCCGACGAAATGCCCTGGTGCAAGATCACCCTGATCTTGCCACGGCAGTCCGCTCCCGATGTGAACCGAATCAAGTCGAGCTGGACTCAGATCTGCTCCCACCGTGAGTTTCCACTTTTCTTGGCTTAGCGTGAATTCCTAGAATGTCTAACACCTAAACGCAGACTGTGGCCTTCGTACGATCTTCCGGTCGGATCCTCGGTCAGGGCAGACGTATCAGCGGGTGGTGTATCGCACTCCGGATATCCAGTGGGATACTAAACCGATTGGGAGCAATATCTCTTCCTCCAACTCATCGTTGGCGGATGTTCCAGCAGAGGATGATCTGGCACAGTTGATTGTCTGTCGCGACCCAAGCACCGGCAGCTATCGCTTGACACTCCGTGCCCGGCGGGCAGCCGTCGACGGCACCTCCCTCGAGATTATCAAGCGCAACTTCGTCCTGCTGTATTGCGGTTTACCCTTGCCGGAGCACACTCCGCTGGCGACGTACCAACGTTTCCTTAAAGAAACAAAAGACACGGCCAGCAGCATTGCGTTCTGGAAGGCTCAGCTCAGTGGTGCTGTGCCATCCGTCGCTCTCCCCTGGGAGACAGGACTAACGGACGTGAGTGTGTCTCAAGACCGCCAGGCTCTTCGTCTCCATCTCGACGACAATTCCCACCCGGGGCTATCTCAGATTGAGCATGCCTCGGGCCTGCCACGCAAACTCATCTTTGAAACCCTCTGGGCCTATGTCTTGCACTGCCATTCCGGTTCCAGCGATGTTCTCTTCGCGGCCGTGGAGCGCGATGCAAGCTTCCCAGATGCCAACTCGTGCGTGGGATACCTCGACCACACATATCCCGTCCGATTGTCGGTGTCCAGCGACGAGACGTTCGTCGGCCTTTCCAACCGCCTCACCACCTTCCATCAGTCAGCATCCCCGCATGCCTACCTGGGATACAACGCCTTATCCCAGGGACTCACAAATCCCCTTGAGTCGGTTCTAAGATACTCCCCGGATCCGAATGGGCCGACGCTGGCCGGGCAGTTGGCACCATTCCCTCTGGCAATGTTCATCAATGGCACCGGTGTCATCACTTTGACGCTGTGCCACTCACCCCTCACGGCTACCGCAGATGCCCAGCTTCTCCTCGACCATTTCTCCCATGCCCTTTACAGTGCGCTCAATAAATTCTACCTTCCGCACGCTCGTCTGGAGGAGATCGAACTGGGCTCGTGGGAAGAAAAGCTGGCCCAGGTGCACACGGCCAAGGCGTTGGCGCGTCCTCATCAAATATCGACCATTACCCGTCTGTTTGAAGAACAGGTCATGCACAGCCCTCAAGCCGCCGCGGTGCAGTTTGAGGAGGACGCCCCACTCAGCTATGCAGAGCTCAACGCTCGCGCGAATCGGATGGCACGCGCACTACCTCCACTCGTGGGCAAGGTCGTCCCAGTCTGTCTTGACCGCTCGACTGATCTCATAATCACTGTACTCGCCATTCTGAAGTCGGGTGGAGCATACACGGTTCTCGATCCAGAGGGACCCCTTGAAAGGAACAGTCGAATCATCGAAACTTGCTCCGCGACTATGGTCCTGACGAGCCGTCGTTACGCAGGTCCGTATCCTAGTGCTCTCGCAATCGAAGACTATATGCTTGCCGCGGGCAAGGAAGAAACTTCTGCGAACCTGGACATCGAAATCGCCAGTGAGGACCCATGCTACGTGGTGTTCACTTCCGGTTCGACTGGTACGCCAAAGGGTGCGATTGTCACTCATGGGGCGGCCACAAATGGAATGGCTTACCATACATTGAGTGGCAAACAGCGCTGGTTGCTGTTCTATAATCCAACCTTCTCTGCCGCACAGCGGACGATGCTATCAACTCTGACCCATGGAGGCACTCTCCTCTTAGCCACCAAGCAAAGCCTGACGACTCGCCTGGCTGACACCATCCGCACCATGCAGGTGGATGCCCTCGGGATCACGCCGTCGGCACTGTCTCTCATGGAGCCCAATGATGTATCCAACTTGAAACAGGTCACGCTGGTGGGCGAGAGCATTTCCCGCGAGCTCGTTACCACCTGGGCAGATCATGTCGATTTGCGGAACACGTTCGGCCTGAGTGAATGTGCCCAACTGAACTTCGGAAAGCGCCTCTCACGCAGCAGCAACCCTGGAATCGTCGGACGCCCCACAGACACTACGCAAGCGTATGTTTTGAAACCCGGCACAACCGAGCTGACCCCGATGGGCGTCGCAGGTGAGTTGTGCCTGGTGGGACCGCAGTTAGCATTGGGCTACCTCACCTCGAGCTCTGGTGCTAAGAAAGCGACTGCGGCGGCCTTCGTGGAAAGCCCCTTCGGCATGGGGCGAATGTACCGGACGGGAGATGTCGCTAGGATTCATGCAGACACTTCTATTGAGATCCTGGGCCGCATGGACTTCCAAGTCAAGCTCAACGGACAAAAGGTCAATCCGGCGGAGGTGAACCGGGTTCTATCCCAACATGAAGCTGTCCACAGTTGCTCAACAGTTGCCGTTGAGATGCGAGAACGACTCGTATTGGTGGCAGCGATCGTCTGCGCTTCCGAAAATCAGTGGAGCAGAACGGTTTCCTCGATCCGTGACCACAGTAAGCAAAAGCTGCCGGCGTATATGGTCCCTTCCTTGTGGATGCAAATGTCGAAACTTCCGGCCAATGGAAATGGAAAAGTGGATGTTCGCGCCATTGAGCGCGAAGCACTTGCGAAAGGGTGGGAAGGCCTGGTTGAAGCGGCAGCTTCAGATGCTGCTGTAGAGGCTATCACCGACCCAACCGAACAGCAGATCGCTAGTGTCTGGGCCGACGTGCTTGGTCTGCCGCAACAGTCTATCAATCGTGACACTGCCTTCCTCTCGCTGGGAGGGACTTCCATTGAAGGTATTAAAGTCACTTCGGAGCTGCGCAAACGCGGATTTGCCATTGATCTTGGGGATGTACTCGGCAACGCCACCTTGAAGGAGACAGTATCTTACGTGACAGTCGTGGAAGATAGCTGTGATGACCTCCAGCCATTTGCCCTCGTTCGAGACCCCGAAGCGCAGCAGGAATTCCATGCAGACCCTCACATCAGCGACGCATATCCAGCCACTCCTTTGCAAGAAAGCCTGCTCGCTAGTCTGGGCGAGGACCAGGGAATGTATACCTACCAGAGGACGTGGGATGTTAGTCGTCTTGATATCCGCAAGCTGCGAGACAGCTTCAATGCCGTTCTCGAGTCGAGCGACATCCTCCGCACATCGTTCAAGGCCCAAGGCCGCAGCCTGCTCCAGGTGGTCCGGAACGACATCGCTTTGCCTTGGGTGGAGTATACGGAAGACATTGGGGAATACCTTGCGCGAGATAAGCAGCAACCATTCTCCCTTTCCGGTCCCTTGTTTCGAGTGGCTATCATCTCCGGGCAAGTTCTTGTTGTCACTATGCATCACGCCCTGTTTGATTACTGGTCGCATCGCTTCGTGTACCAGGATGTCGCCGACGTCTACCTGGGTCTTCAACTCCGCCCACGGCCGCAGTTCAAACACTTCGTTTACCATAACGCGACTACATCGGCAGTCGAGCATGACCGCTTCTGGAGGACGTATCTTACCAGCACGGAACCAAGCGTTATCAACACCGTGCCCATGGCCCAAACAACTGTTGCCCAACGCAAGCTTCCCGAGGGTCCTCTTCGCAGGTCGCTTCAACTCCATGGGCTCTCACTAGGCGCCGTCCTGTATGGAGCGTGGGCTATTGTTCTCTCGAACCATACTCGCCATGCTGATGTGGTGTTTGCAACCACTCTCTCCGGTCGGGATGTTTCCGTGCTTGATGTTGACCGCCTCGATGGTCCTACTCTGACTACAGTGCCCCAGAAAGTGAATGTGGCACCCGAGACAACTCTCTTACAGCTAGCCCAGACCGTCCAGGCCAATCTGTCCAAAATATTGAAGCACTCGCAGCATGGCATGCGCAATGCCCTTGCTGCGGGACACCTTCCAGCGAGTGGTCTTGATACAATGGTGAACATTCTGGTGAAAGACCATGATGGGGATCAAGCCGACCAGATCTTCCAGCGTTACGGGGATCGGCCCACCTGGGAATCCGAATTCACGACTTTGGAAGTTGAGAATGAAGACGAGGCACTGGTTATGAAGCTCTCATCAAAGATGGAGCCTCGCCGTGTGGAGTTCCTCCTTGAGTCATACGAAAAGGTGCTCCGGGTATTCATGCATACCCCAACGCAACGTCTCTCAACCCTGGACATCATTGGAGAGGCAGAGACCGAATTTCTGTACAACGAAATCTCAAACAGGAAGAGTCTGCATGTACCCCGTCCTTCGCTTCTGCATGCGAGCTTTGAGGATCACGCCCGAGGATTTCCTGACGCCCACGCCATCGACTGGGATGGAACGATCCAGCTATCATATGCAGAGTTGAACGCCCGCGCCAATCGCGTTGCTCATTACCTGACCAAAAAGGGAGTGTGCGTCGGAGACGCCATCCCTCTGATGTTGGAGAAATCTATCGACACGATCGTCGCGATTCTCGGTGTGATGAAAGCTGGGGCCGCATATGTGCCTCTGAGCCCGGATAATCCGGTGGACCGCAACACATTCATCATCGACAATGTTAAGGCACGAACGATACTGACTGAAGCCGATTATGCCGATATGTTCTCTTTTATCCCTAATCTGGATATCGTTCGGATTGATACGCCAGAGATCGATCAGTTCCCTGCCTCCCCTACTACGGTTCACATTGTTCCTGACAATACCGCCTATATCATCTATACGTCCGGCAGCACGGGCATGCCAAAGGGTGTACAGGTGCCCCACCGTGCTGCAGCGGCGGCTGTCATCAGCATGGCGGTTGCCGAAAGCAGATATTCTGGCGAGTGGAGAACGGTCCAGTTTGCCAACTACGTTTTCGATGCCTCGGTGCAGGATATCTTCAACACTCTCAGCACCGGTGGAACTCTGTGCATGGCGCCTCCGGACAAGATGCAATCGGACCTGCCAGGAGTCATCAACGCAATGTCAGCCAGACAGGCGATCCTCACTCCAACGGTCGCAAAGCTTCTTGATCCTAGCGAGGTTCCCTCTTTCGAAACATTGATCGTGGGTGGTGAGCCTCTTACGTCAGATGTCATTGCACGCTGGAGTCCGGGCCACCGTATCCTCAACGTCTACGGCCCTACGGAGACTTCGATGGTAATCACGACGAAAGAGGTTGATCCTAGCGGTCGTCCGAGCAACATCGGCGCACCATTCCCAACAGTGATGGCCTTCATCCTGCACCCTGATGGTACTACCATGGTACCCTATGGTTCAGTTGGTGAGCTTTGTGTGGCTGGGCCCCAGGTAACCGACGGGTATGTCAACCGCGAGGACCTTACCAAGGCTGCGTTCATGGAGAATACATTGGGCACTGATCGCATGTACCGAACCGGAGATCTGGCGCGATGGCTCCCTGGTGGCGAGCTGGAATGCCTGGGCAGAAAGGATAACCAGGTCAAGATCCACGGCCATCGCATCGAGTTGACGGAAATCGAACAGGCGATCCTGAAGACAGGACTGGTTCAAGGAGCGGTCGTCCTGGCAGTCAACCACAATGGTAAGAAGCAACTCGTTGCCTTCTGCATCTTTGCCGTTGGTTCCTGTGAAATCCAGGAACCTGGTGACCATGAGGCTCATGTTCAAGACCTGCGAGCGGGGCTCAATACCCTATCCCACTACATGGTTCCCAAGTATATTCTCCCCGTTGGAGACTTCCCTAAGATGCCCTCTCGCAAGACCGATCGGAAACTTCTCGCCAAGTGGGTTGAGCAGTTGGACACACATACCATCAGTCAGTATTCCTTTGAGGGTGACAGAAGTCAACATGAGGTTGTTCCAGTGGAGACTGAGGAAGAGTCCAAACTGCAAGACATGTGGTCTAAGGTTCTTGGTCTCCCCTCATCTGGTATTGGAAAGAAAGCCCACTTCCTGTCTCTGGGTGGCGACTCCATTGCCGCTATTGGCCTGGCTAGCGTTGCCCGCAGTGCTGGATACCTCCTCAGTGTTAAGGATATACTGAAGAATCCGATCTTGGAGGATCTCACGCCAATGATGCGCCTTGACACAAGAGGTACTCAAGTACTGAAGCCGAGCTACAAGGCGCCAGCCAGTGTGCTAGATGCCATTCACGAGCATGGTTTGACGATCGGTGGCAATGTTGAGTATAGTAAGCAACGACCTGCTGTGTTTTGAGATCTCATACCAAGATGATTGTGGCTGACTATTTCAAGTTTATCCATCTCCCCCAGGACAAGCCCAATTTCTCGAAGAGGGTGACCGCCCGGAACAGATGTGGGTGCTCATGGCTGTTCGTAAAATGCCCGAATCCGCCAATTACCGGGACTGGATCCACAACACCAGTCGCCTGACGGAGATCAACGACATTCTGCGCACCTCTTGGCTTCGTACTTCGGAGGCCCAGTGGGTGGGTGTTGTCATGAAGCACTCAAGCTTGGACGTACCCATCATTCCTTGCGACAGCGAGGAGGGGCAGTCGAAGATCGTCGAGGAGTTCTGGAATGAGCGCTTCCAATTTGGGAAGCCTTTCATCAAATATGCCATCCTTCTGCACTCCGACAATAGCTGGGATGTGGCCATCAAAATGAACCATGCTGCGTACGATGGAACCTTGCTTCGCACATTTGATGACCACTTTGCCGCTATCCGTCGAGGCACGCCAATCCCCAGCCATGGTGAGTTCAAGGACTTTGCCGAATTCATATTTCGGTCAGACAAGGACGAATCGCTGCGCTTCTGGGCCGAGACAATGAAAGACAAGCATTACACCTGGCCCCAGGTAGAGAACCCGAAGATCACCGCTGCCGTTCGGGAGACTTTCCCCCGGAACCTGGAATCTGTGGCTCGTGCACAGGGAGTAACCATCCCGATTCTCTTTCAAGCCGCCTATCAACTCTGGCTTTGCCGCGCAAGTGGCCAGAACGACGTCAGCTTTGATTATCTTCTTAGTGGTCGCAACGTGGACATGGCCGATGTCGATCCCCAGACCATCAATGGCACCTTGGCCAACTTCCTCCCGGTCCGTGCCCAAATCGATCCTCAGAGCGCTCTCGGCGACTACCTGGAGACCGTCCAGGACATCTTCTGGGGAATTACCGAGCATGGTGATGTTGGCCTGCATGAAATTTTCAATGCAAGTGGTCTATCGCGGACTACCTCAAGCAATCGTTGCCTTTTTCTCTACCAACCATTTGAACCTGCTGCGAACAGTGAGGAATCCGAGTCCGATCGGTGGCTGGTCATGGCAAAATCGAACGTCCGCATGTACCAGCCGTACGCTCTGGTGGTGGAGGTCGCCAAGGCACTTAACAACTGCAACCGACTCACTGTCATGTATGACACGGATGTCTTCAACGAGGAGAGTGCACACCAGATTGCTTCTGAGATTGCAGCCCTGGTGGACCAGATTGCGGATCTCAGCGGGCAAAACGTATCCCTGCAGCAGTTCCTCCAGTGACTCAGCATTCATGACCCTCCCTGAGTTGCTGCTCCAAACAGCAAGCATAAATATAGACTTTTCTTTCTCCCGTGCCACCCTCCTTTACTTTCCCTTTCTGCAGTATTGCTGTCGATGTTTCCTTTGTTGCTATCTTTATACCTGTTTCCTGTCTTTCTTATCTTTTCTGTCTGTTTATGTGAAAGTACATACTCCATATGTTGAATAAAAATTGCCTTGGTCGAAACCTTTGAGTAAAAGTAATGAAACCATATAAATCTGATGAGGAGCCCTGCTATTTTGTATGAGTTTCGAGCCTCTCTAGGCAAAGGTTAACCATCTTTCTTTTAGATATATGTAAAGTTAGGACACTTGCTAGAGTAGTAGGTGGGATGTGAGATATAGTGTAGTAAAAGGGGATAGAACTGTTGAAGGTCAGAAGCTGCGTTTAATAGGAAGTATCCCAAATTCTAGTAATTACTAGGTCTAAGGGACCATATGATCTTTTCGTTCACCCCAAGGAGGGCAAAGATATACGCAGGGGCGGCCATCTGTTTACCGTTTTGACTCTGTTAGAGTCAGGGGAAGAATGATAGAAAAGGAAATTATTGGCCCATTATTAGATCATGGTCTAATCACCCTATGATCTTAAACCGCAAACTCGTGGCCTCATATAGGACGCGCACCGGCCTATCCCGTAACTCAACCTTGGAACACTCACTAAGTATTAGTCATCCTACGCGTGACTTAACTAAGTATAATCACTAATCTACCCAAGTCTGTGCCCAGGTGCTAATATCTACTCGGTACAACATAAGCCTAAGCCTAAGCACCCTTATAAAAACGGCGGCAGATTAAACTAGGAAAGCCCCACACGCTAGGGAAAATCCAGTACGTGTATGTTGTAGGTATATCTACCTAGATAGATTCGATAAGATCATGTTAATGTCAGCATCTGACACGTGAAATCCCAATTGGGATTAGTGGCTCAGCCCCCGGATCTGCGCCTGAAATCTGATTTTCTGCAGGATCTCGCGGTTTTCTTGCTTCTTGCTTTGTTTCACTTCCTAGGGAAGAAAAACTGTTAATCTCTATTTACCAAAATCTCCATCCTCTATGTGCCTATCTGTGCCTCCGTCTTCGCTCGCTTTGATTTCGCTCACTGGCTTCCTAGCCAACCTTGATCCATATACATCCCTTCTGAACGACTCGCCTGCTCCTGACATTTCCGTGCCAGCACACCCAGTGCTTTCTTCTTTCGCCTTGGCCTTCGACTTCTCGGCCAGCGAGGTGACTTGGCTAGGGGTTCCGGGTCCGTCCTGAAGAAGGGCGGACGATAAACCTGCTCGAGAGATTCACTGGTCTATCGACTAGTTCGGGCAACTCGAGGAAAACCGTGCTTTACTGCAATAACTCCGTAAGCTGAAGTACGTCTCTTTGATCTGCATTCAATATGCCAAATTTTTTTTTTTTTCATTCATTTCAATTTCTTTTACGTTTTACCTTGGCGAATTAGTGGGGGCGTGAAAACCCTCACCTGCCCCTCCATTCTTAAGAATCTTTATGGTCGATAAATCTAAGATCGAGGGGACTGAGGCTAACTAGGTTTCTCCATGTGAACAGTGACTGCGAGATAGGTATTCTGAATACCTTGCTACCATTCTTTACAACCGCGCAAGGTCAATTGTCGACCCTGCGGTTATCGCCGGCGCTTACACCTAAATCCGGGATATTTCGCTTCACTCGCGGAGCTATCACAGGTGATACAAAAATAGCATAATGCCTTCCTCGACCACCGATGACCTGTCGGTCGGGGATGTGTTCGCTCCGCAGGCCGATAGCGAACAGTCCGTCATTGACATCCCAGCCAATCACCGTCGCCCCAATGCACACATGGGCACTATGTCACCCCCGGAGCAGACAAAGGGATTCAATGGGTTTGCAAACCAGGCTCTCAATGAGAACAAACAGCGACGGAAGAAGAAGAGTAACCAATTCGGCCCATCGTGCGCAACCGTTCGCGGTTTCACTCTGACATCCGGCGACGAGGAATCGGACTTCTCCGCTGCGAGCTCACGCACACCCTCTCGGCCTCCCACTGCGCTTGATGGCGCTAGCCCACTGACACAGGCGTCCACAGGCCATGGGGTCAGCGCACTGAAGCTTCAACTCAGCACTCTGGATTTGTCTGAGAACGCAGCTGGCAGCGGGCTTGTCTCCCAGACCCCCAGTGTTGCCAG
Organism: Penicillium sp. CF05; assembly: GCA_002916455.1. Taxonomy (NCBI): domain Eukaryota; kingdom Fungi; phylum Ascomycota; class Eurotiomycetes; order Eurotiales; family Aspergillaceae; genus Penicillium; species Penicillium sp. CF05. The sequence continues at coordinate 37,337 of PKQL01000230.1, forward strand.
TGTTTACTCTGACAGCGACCAGACTGAGATTCTGACCAGCTATGAAGTCCCTTTAGATCAGGACTTCGTTAGTTCCGACGCAGTGCAACCAGAGACACTGGACGACCGCAACGCGGATGCCACAGGCATGAATTCAGAGTTGCGCAGTCAACTGTGCCGCAAGATGACCGCGGAGGACTTTGTACCTATCCTCTGCCTGGGCAAGGGCTCATTCGGAACTGTGTTGCTAGTGCGCCACGTCGTTACAGGCAAGCTGTATGCCCAGAAACAATTCCGGAAGGCTTCCATCACTGTCCACAAAAAGCTAGTCGAGCAGACAAAGACAGAGCGCACGATCTTGGAAAGTGTCAACCGCCACCCCTTCGTCGTCAAGCTATTCTATGCTTTCCAAGACCATGAGAAACTCTACTTGATCCTGGAGTACGCGCAAGGCGGCGAACTCTTCCATCACCTAGCCATGGAACGCATGTTCGAAGAAGACGCGGCAGCCTTCTACATGGCAGAGATGGTACTTGCACTGGCGCACCTGCACCAAAACGTCGGCGTTCTTTACCGCGACCTGAAGCCCGAGAACTGCCTCCTCGACGCGCAAGGCCACCTCCTACTCACCGATTTCGGACTCAGCAAGATCTCGCTCAGCGATGACGACCGCTGCAACTCCCTTCTGGGTACAATCGACTACATGGCGCCCGAAGTGATCCAAGGCAAGCCATACGGAAAAGCATGCGACTGGTGGTCCCTCGGCGCGCTGGGCTACGACCTCCTCACCGGCTCACCCCCATTCCGCGGAAACAACCACGCCAAGCTACAAGAGAAGATCGTCAAGCAAAAGCTCGTGCTCCCCTACTTCCTCGGGCCTGATGCAAAGGACCTCCTAACCCGTCTTCTCCGCAAAGAACCCTCCAAGCGCCTCGGCTACCACGTGCAGAAGGATCTTCAGATAATCAAGAAGCATCGCTTCTTCCGCAAAATCGACTGGGCTGCCCTTGAGCGTCGCGAGCTCGACCCGCCTATCCAGCCTGTTGTCACGGACCCTGCACTCGCCGAGAACTTCTCTGTCGATTTCACCCATCTCCCGCTCAGCCCGACGGTTACTACTGCCGGTTTCGACGAGTACTATACGAAGGGACAGGATTTCCCAGCTGGCAAGGAAACGGATGGCGACGAGGTTGGTGCTGAGAGTAATCCGTTCGGTGGGTTTAGCTATGTTGCGTCGAGCAGCTTACTGGATCATGGGTTGGGGGTTATGACTGCTGGATATTGAATTGAGATTGAGAATTTACTGGGGAGAATTGAGAAGACAGCGGCGAAGAGAGGAATGCACATATCCGCATTAAGGAGTCCCCCCGCGTTGCCGGTTTTCGTACATTGCATGTCGTGCATTATACACATATGTCTTGGTACATGTATCATTTTGCTGCCGAGTTACTTCAACGTTGCCTTGTCCTGAAGCAATACACCACAGTAGGACCTCACCGCAACCAGTGGTACTTCGTGTCGCATCTGTCCTTTACATTAAGTTTCAGCCTTGCTCCCTAGTCAGCGTAGACTATGGTCAAGACTACGCATCTAATCGTCTTCGATCCCCTAAATTATCATTCTGTAACTATTCTGAGTGTAGAGTTTGAGATTTACCCGGTATGCAAATCAATGGGGAAGGAAAGACAACCCCTTTGCGCCACCCTTTCGCCTAGTACAGTGGCATAAGAAAAGGCCAAAAGTAAAATATCGGGTATGCCAGGCGTGCTCTCGACGAGCAGAGCCCCCGTCCATCAAGACCCATCGAAAAACCAACCTTACCTGCACTTAGATTGTCATCCATGGATAGGTGGCCAGCCCTAAATGCCTCAGGGCCAATAGGAACCAAGGGGAATATGGGGCACTCAGGTCGGGGATACCCAAGAAAAAACCTTGGAAGGGTCCCCGTGGACCTCGAACAGTCTTGCTTACATCATCATCACATATAATCCCCAGGGCCCCGACTTTGAATTGGGATTACATCTTTTGATATTGGATCTCCATAGAATGCTTCGTCTACGGTAATAAATCAGGACAAGAGTAAAGTTGGCAGATTAAGCAAAAGAGAAGTCTCTTTCTCCGTGGATTTTATTCTCACTCATAAATAGTATTTCCCCAATTTTCAAGGTCCACGCTTCCCCAACGGCGACTTGATAGGACCCAATCTTGGATCTCAGATCTAGATCTCGCCTTCCTCACTTTTAGCACATTCATCTTCCTCAGCTTCGCCCTCTTCTCTCTCCTCTCCCCGGGAGTCTAATTTACTCCGATAATCCACGTCCGCCGTAGACGGGGGAGCAGGTCGAGGGGGATGCGCGACTGGAATGACATGTTGCTGTTTTTCATGGAGTTCGCCTTCTTCGCTGGACTCTTCTTTCGGAGGGGGTTGTGCGGAGGATCCCGGTTCTGACCCCGGCTTCTCCGCCTTGATTGACAAGGAATTGAACTGAGGCGTGGCCTTTGTTTGGGATAGTGCGGCTGCGGGGACGCGCGGGCGAGAGGGGGC